>JAFVLL020015388.1:0-74165 GCA_021397915.2 Tor tambroides
TCAGGAGATTTAAAGGGAAGGCAGGTTCTGTGTATCTCTCTCTGCAGAGAGAGGTTTATGGGTTTATGGGAGAGGTTTATGAATATAATAAATAATATTATTATTATTATTATTATTAATAATAATAATAATAATAATAATAGTTTTAATTTAATAAATCAGCAAAGTACTTGAATTTGCCTTAACATTGACACTTTACAATAAAGTTTAATTTATTAATGACTTAACCACATTACATAAAATTGAACAAAAAAATAAAAATACTTTAATAAAAAAATGCTTAATCCTAATTTCAAGATTTAATAATACATTAATAAAATCAAAAGTTGTATTAGTTAGCATTTAATAGACCCGAGCAAACAAGAACTAACAATGTATCTTTGTTAACTAACATTAATAAAGATTCATAAAAAATGTACAAACTTATTGCTCACTGTTAGTTAACTACTGGGACCTTATTGTAAAGAGTTACAGAAAAATGAATCATGGTATTCTGATATTGTTTAGTCAGCATTTTCGTCATTTACCCCTTAGCCAAGATTTTCATAAATCAAAATGTATCCTCATTTTATTTATTAATATAATGATTTTATTTGACCCTTGGTATACTGTCAGACAAGATAATATAACAGCTGTCTGCACCCATAAACAGAAACTATTTTATTTGTCAAATACAGATATTAATTCTTATATGATGAGAACAGTCTTAATCTTAAAATGAAGTAGCAAAAGTAAATAAAACATGAAAAGTAAACAAACATATAGTCATTAAAATTACAATTTGATGGTCCACTGTAATAACATTTTGGACATGATGATCGATTATGAGATATGAAAGCACAAATGACATTATTGACGTGAGATTTGGTGAGATCTGACAGCTATAAATGGCAAAATGCAAGATTTTCAGGTATTTTTTTTACTTAAATTGAAATAAATTCATTTTCTACAGGAGCTGAGGTAAGAACATGGTGAGAGCATCAAAAAGCAAAGAAATGCTCAACTTTACGCAAATGAAAAGGCAAAATAACTGTTCTTGAGGTCAACACGCTGACGTCTGTCATAGGACATTCAAAACATGTCGATGCTTAAATCACAATTGTATATTTCTATTTTAAATTCATATTTCAAATGTATTTTACACAAAAATTAATGAGGTTTGTTATAACCAGGAAGTGAGCCACTTCTATAGAGGTCAGAGGTCAAGCATGCAGTAAACATGTTCACACAAAAACAAGTGTTGTATATTCATTCACTGGAAGATGTTTACAATAAACTGACTCACCTTTAAACCCATTAAGTAATCTGTGCAGTGAATGACAGCGATAGTAATGAGGATTATTGCTGCGATGTAATTCCTCAGTATCCGCTACATAACTAACACCTTCAGAGCAACACAAATTAATTTAACATGGACTGCTGTTCACTGACCACAAATGAAGCTTTGTACAAATTCACCTCTCTACCCCATCATGCCATCTGGCTATTCATCTATGCCAGATTTTTGTCCAAGAGAGATGCAGAGAGTGATGGAGTCTGCATGAGCGTGTACAGGAATGTGTGTAGTGGTACATTAATAAGAGGTGGCCTGTAATCCGCTCTCGGGCATGTCGCCCAGAACAGTGAGGTAATGCACAGAGTAGCAGGTGTGTGTCTATGAGTCGGGAATGAGCCGGTGTCACACTAACATGTCTCACGGTGGGCGGCAGAGACAGAGCGTGCCGGAAGGGTTCGACTCAACAGCTCCTGTAAGCTACACTACAGATTTTCTCTTTAGGAATATAGCCAATATTTTGTCAGAGCCATGGTTTAGGAGTTCCAACATTGAGCTGTGGTGCTCATGCAAGCAATGATGCAACACTGAATCCAGCATGCAACTGTGAATGGAAATGACACTCATTCCAGTTATGAGGGACAAAGGATTTTGGTTAAATTTTATTTTAAGGTGTGCTTGTTAAAATGTAATTATCATGTAAGCACTGAGTGTTAATTAACAACATGTACCTACTATAGGGTCAGGGTTGGATTAGGGTTTGGTTTAATGTTAATTGCATGTATTTATGCATAATATACTGTTATTACTGTACTAATCACATGTAACGAGTCATGTAAAAAAGATTTGACATCCTAAAATAACATACACACACATACATACATACATAATTATATATAGATATATATATATATATATATATATATATATATAAAATGTGTGTGTGACCCTGGACCCAAAACCAGTCATTAAGGTCAATTTTTTGAAAAATTTGAAAAAGCTGAATAAATAAGCTTTCCATTGATGCATGGTTTGTTAGGATAGGACAATATTTGGCCAAGATACAACTATCTGAAATATCTATCTGAATATGAGGGTGCAAAAAAAAAAAAAAAATTCTAAATACTGAGACCTTTAAAGTTGTCCAAATGAAGTTCTTAGCAATGCATATTACTAATCAAAAACTAAGTTCTGAAAAATTTACAGTACAAAATTTACAAAATATCTCCACGGAACATGATCTTTACTTAATATCCTAATGATTTTGGCATAAAAAAAATTTAAAAATGGATAATTTTGACCCATACAATGTATTTTTGGCTACTGCTACAAATATACCCATGCTACTTAAGACTGGTTTTGTGGTCCAGGGTCGGTCGGTCGGTCGGTCACGTACGTACATACATACATACATACATACAAAAAATAAAGACAAAATATAAAAACTAGGCAAAAATACGGAAAAAGGAAGTTAAACAAGATCATGAAAATCTATAAAACAGGCAAAAGACAAGAAAATAGACAAAAACACATTGACAGACACGCACGCGCACACACCCAAAAAAAAAAAAAAAAAAAAAAAAAAGAGCTGCTTGCTTAAAGAATTTAGTGCTGGTATGGATTGTGAAGATTTAATCTGATATAAATAATGGCCAATACAGCACAAATATAGAGACGTGCATGAAACATGACTCAATAAAATGAGAACATCTTTAGTTTTTTTACCTTTAGGCACAACGTAACCAACTATTTAAAACATTCTGTGGGTTTATTCATTACCATATTCCCTCAACCACAAAAATAACCACCAGACGTCTGCTACATTTAAAGTCCCCCTATGGTGAAAATCAAGTTTTTTGTGTTGTTTGTCTACGTGGTGTTTTTAATATGCTTTTAGACAAATCATGTGCCAAATCATTAATCAAAACCATTGCTGAGTATTTTCTCCTTAAAACTGTAGTGACAGTGACAGAATCACAGAAACACGGTTTGAAACAGCCCTTATTTTGCTATGTCACAAATTTCAATAACCAGTGACGTCAAGGGATCCTGTCATTAGCATATCATTAACTGTTCTGCACAGCAGAGGGTCTAGTGCACGGGTGTCCAAACTTGGTCCTGGAGGGCCACTGTCCTACAGAGTTTAGCTCCAATCCTAATCAAACACACCTGAACCAGCTAATTAAGGTCTTATTAGGCATACTAGAAAAGTCCAGGCAAGTGTGTTGAGGCAAGTTGGAGCTAAACTCTGCAGGACACCAGCCCTCCAGGACCGAGTTTGGACACCCCTGGTCTAGTGAGAAGGCAGTCAGGTTAATCCAGTAAGAGTTATATTTTTTCTGTAGATGTTTCACTTACTGTTAATGTTTCCCCCTATTTTCACGATGTCATGTGCTGTTAGCGCTTATTTATTTGTATTTATAACCGCTAACTTGAATAATAACCAGCGACAACAGTGTAAAAGTAGCCCAGAGTCAGACGCACCTCTCCCGAATTGACATCCGCACGTCACACGCATATACTCGCGGGCGCGATTTGGAATCACAAACTTAGCTGCATTTGAGTCTTTAAGGCATTTTAAGGACACAACATTGTCAAGTAAGTAAATTTAAAGAATGTCACAGTATCCACTGTAGTTGTCCGCTAGTAAAAACATAGTTTTATCAGTCATTATCCATGTACGAACCAGCGCAAACAGATAATGTTACCTCACGAAGTTAGCCATCAGTCTCCTTGCTTACGCTGAGCATACCAGCTTGTTTCTGCTTCAAACATATATGAAGCAGAAATTAAGCCAATTAATTAATTAAGCCAATATTTCCACTTGCCATTGTATCGCGTTTACTACAGTTCAGTTAGTGGATCAGGAGTAGATGTCTGCTACCCGACCCGAGGTTGGGGGTTCGGGTTAATATTTAATGAATAGCTTCGGGCTCGGGTTTGTAGGTAAACTAAAACTATATGCAGGCTACGAGGCTTTCATAGACGCATGCACACACATTATTGCACACAGATATCAGAGAGATCGTGCAGCGAACACACAGCACGGAAACTTTTATTAGTAAAATAGCTTCGATGGCTACTGACTCACAACATTATATTTCTCTGCAATGAGGGGGTAAAATCGCTGTTTTTGAAGTAACTAAGCCTCATTGCTTATAGAGAGAGACGCGCAGACGTAGGTTCATACACGCAACTTTAATCCCTCTCTCGCCAATTCAAATAAATGATATAATTAATTAATTCAAATAAATGCGATCTTACAGCACTACATCTCTGTGTCTGGTTTAAAGCAGGTCGAATGCTAACGAGCCTTAACTGACGAAAATTACCATAATTTGCATGGTGGAAGAATTATTGTCTTGTCATATAACCATTCAAAAACTCAGCAGAATTTATGTGACCGTTGCACCTGAAGTTCATAAACTTTAATAGCCTAACTGGTAAGTGTTTTTTTTTTTTTCTTTTGCCTTGTGAACTGGCCAAGCCTTGATGATTCTGTCTCTTTACATGTACTTGTTTACTGACTGTTGCATGCAATCATGAAATACAGCATTTTTTTTTTTTTTTTTTTTTTTATAAATTGGCTATTCGTTGTGGGAAAAAATGACTTCGGGTTCAGGCTCTAAATTTAACTGTGCCGCTCGGGTCGGGCCGGGTCAGACGATCTCGGGTACGGGCCGGGTTCGGGCTTCAGTTTAAAGCCCGTGCGTCTAATCAGGAGGCCCTGGCTGGCTGGTGTGTGACTGAGTGGAGGCGGGGCTAATTTGCGTATTCATAGATCTGCGTATAGTAAATGAGGTAAGGGTGTAGAGTTACATTCAAGCTATTTTAAGGCATGAGAAAATTATTTTCACAAAAAAAACATTTAAATGTCATTTTGATGATCAAAGATTAGTTTTAAAGGATAAAATTTGACTACAGGGAGACTTTAAGCAGTCATACACTGAAAAACAGCTTGCTAACTGTATCATCAGCAAAATAAACAACCACAAGGTCTGATAAGCCTAAAATACATGAGCAACCAATTCACTAATCTACAGTATATCACTAATACAGACATGGAATTCCAATTTACAGTGTTTATTTCAGAACATATTTAAAAAATTTAATTTGTATGAGCATGCAATCAAAAGCTGAAACTAGATGCTTCAACTTAAGTACAAAGCAGTCCTTAACTAGCAATCACTAACTGACATTTCAAATGAACAGATCTAGATAAGTGGTTCTGAACTGACCTAAAATAGGTCACAGGTCTGTTCTGACAGGGTCAGCTGAGAACCACTGATCTAGATGACACTCCCAGCTGTCGATCTGAACGGAACCAGAACATTTGTCATTTTGAAAGCATAAGAGAATTTTAACCGTTTTGCACAGTCTTGCAAGACTTGTTTGCACATGCTCACGAACAGGATGTAAAAACCTCAATAGGTACTTGATGTTCTTATCAGTATCACACAAACACACATGCACATTGTAGGGCAACCTGATAGAAGTCACAAAACTACACATGTCCGGTAGATTTAGGCTCAGCTTTGTAAATGCCCAGCCAAGAAATTCACTTCATGGCCTGCACAGTCATGACCGCCATGCCTTTGGCAGTTTTAACGTGACCCTGGATCATTCTGCATTAGCATCAAGCAACGCCAGGGTGAGAGGATGGGCCGCTGTAGAAACAAGACCAACAACCTACTAGCTAGCATGATATAGAAGTGTTTGGAGTGCTGAACAAGAATAGAAAACATGAGTCAAGTAATAAAAGGGCAACAAGAAGTCACTGAATGTATGTCAGGCAGTGGATGTGTGTTATGTGAACTCTTTCTGTGTGTGCACAAGTCCTTTAACATCATCGTTCGAAACTGAACAAATGTGTCTCTTTAAATAACCGTTCTCTCAGAGTCTGGCTTTATACAAATATGTAAATCTATGTAAATGACTCATATGAGACAGTTTGGACTTGTTTCTCCAGTTTGTATCTGTTCAGCTGTATTGCTCTACAAAAACCCTTTGAATTAGCTTTCAGATGTCATTTTGTCTTAGTGATTCATCAATTTGAACATTACAAAATTGGCAAAAAATACAAACTACAGTCAGATATTAAAAATGACAAGTTAAAATAGTTCAGTGTTATTAGACAGCCACTTTACAGCCAATGGCATAATGCACACAAGAACCACCCAATGTTATTACTAATATTACAAGCAGAAAAAAAAAAACGATTGTAGGCCTTATACAACATTAATGAACCAAATTGGTCTAATTATTAAAAGGAACTGTTTACCAAGATGTCATTCCAAGCTCTTTAAACATTAAAAAAAAATTAAAAAAAATTTAAAATACAGGTTGCCTTATGTACTGTAATTAGTGCCCAATGGGACTGAGGTTTTTTAAGCTTGCATAAGTACAACAGATGTCTCATAACATGAATCAATACAACTCAAGCACTATAATCCAAGCCTTGTTCAAACAGTAGCAGGAACTGGCCAAAATTTAAGTTATTTAATAATAATCTTTCCATCTGGTGAATTGTTAACCACTGTGGACATTCACAGAGTCACATTCAGTTTAAGAAACAAGTTATTTTTCTGACTTATGAAGAAATTATTCAGCCAGGTTTTACAATTTAATGCAGTTAGCAGATGCTCTTATCAAACACAACTTGCACTGCATTCAAGGTACAAATTTTTTTTCAGATTTGAGTTCTTGAATTCCCTGGGAATCAAACATATAACCTGGGCATTGCCAGCGCCAACCTCGCTGTTTGAACAACAAGAAGGTGATTGTGAATCTCATCAACCAAGGCAAATGAGCTGATTAAAAAAAGTCACTGTATCATTAATGTGTGCTTTATCTGCAGTCTAAGTACAGTACGATCAGGCACCAGTCCTGAAAACGATGAAAATTCTACGTATAAAATTTCATATACATACATATATATATATATATATATATAAATATAAATAAATTTAGAATAAATTGTAGTACAAAAGTTATTGTTTGTGAAAATGTTTGTATGCACACATTATTTGACATGAAAATGTCAATATTAATATGTACAACACATATGGTCAAATTCAACAAGTCTGGTTTTCAGTTAGCATACGAACCGATTAGCCTGCCAAGCTAACAATTTTAGACTTGATTTAATTTTATTGCCACATCATAAGCTATTTCATGGCAAACAAAGATTATACATTAAAAAAAACCAATACATTAATACAAAAAAAAAATAATAAAGCAATTATAAAACAAAGTGTACATAAAATTCTATAAAAGATTCTTTAAATTTACTTTTGAAAGAAATTGTAAAGGTTTTTCTAGGTCTATCTTATAAAACAAGTCCTTAAGAGTTTGTCCTGATAATAACCTTTGTCTCATGGGCAGACCAAAAGCACATGCTTCACCGTCAAGTGAGTCCCACAATACTAACATTTCGTCATCCATGTCCTAATGTTTGGATACTTAACCATATCAAAACGTTGATTATTAAAATGTACTATAAATGGACATGGTAATACCATACATTCTATTCAAAACTATTCATCTTCAGATGTCAAAGGGAACATATTTATTATCATCATCTCTGAACAGGCATTACAAATGGCTATCCCTCAGGGTCCAAGGGCAGGGCCGTAGCTAGAGGATTGGGGGCCCCCTGAAAAAATACTGATGTGGGCCCCCCCCCCACACACACACATATCATATATACAAGCATGGAACCAAATTGCATGCTTTTTTGTGGTTTTCATAATATCTCAGTTATACAACTAATAAAATATTAGAATTATTCACAGAACATGGGCCTATATAGTAAAATTCCTGGATTTTGTGGGGCCCCCTAGAATTGTCACCACCTTTCACCCCACTAGCAACAGCCCTGTCCAAGGGGGATTGAATTCTGCAGGAGGATTGCATCTTTCACGACACCAGGCCATGCTAAGGACACTAGGTTGCAAAGGAGTGGTGTACATTTTTAGCACATTAAGCTTGGCAGATTAGCCATCTGGAGTTTAGAGGTGCAGATATAGACACTAGAATAAGACACAGCAAATGACAGTAAGAGCAGACAGTGGGGAGCACCAAAAGAGCAAGCGATGCTGTCAAATCTTCTCTCTTTATTTTTATATATATGTAACAGGGACTGGGAGTTGAAATAATGATACTTAAGGAGACAGGATTTAAATTTATGTTTAGCAATGTCTCACATCTGAACAAATGCTAATACAATTTCATTAGATAAACACTGAAGCTGGGTCACATGTTGAACTATTCAACCAAGAGTTAAGAAAGAAGTAAACAACGCAGAAAATGCAGTTCAAGACTAACAGTGAGGTAAAACAAGACTGGCAGACAAAAAAAAAACGCTTAAGTATGATTTCGCACACTGCACACACTGAATGCAATCTTAAGGAAAAACAACATAGTTGAAGAATTTCAGAAGAGTAATGAGGTTTTTCCTGATTTGCTTGTCTGCTATAGCACAGCCTTGTATAAATTACTTTCTGATAATTGTGTGCATAGAGTTGGAACTGGAACAAGATATTACATTTGAATTAGAAATGATGGCATACTTTAAACACCTAGTCCATTCCATGCACATTCATTTGCATTATATTTCATCAGATGTGAATAGTAAATCTGTGTACTTTTATTCTGAGGCTCTAGAGCACACGATGATTAACATCTAAAACTGACTGGGTGAAACACAGCAACATAATATAGATATAGATGCTGTGTCTGTTTAAAACAAAGAACAGGAGAAAGAAGTGAAATGAAAGTGAAGACATGACAGCACACTGAAGTGTAAGTTTTGACTGTATAAAGAAAAAGCATAATGGATGCACCAACATAGTAATTATGGTCAATAATTGTTACATTAAAAACAGTTCAAATAAAACCCTAAAAATAGTATCTAATAGTATATTAAACAGTATAAATGTACAATTGGAAATATGGCATGTTCAAACCAGTGTCAATCATTAAAACAAAGGGTAATAATACAACTTTAGGTCACACTTTATTTTAAGGTCCAATTCTCATTATTAACAAACTATTAACTACGACTTTTGCCTCAAGCTCAGTAAGATGGTTGTTAAGTTTAGATATTGGGCAGGATTAGGGGTGTAGAATATGATCATGCAGAATATGTGCTTTATAAATTCTAATAAACAGCCAATATGTTAATAATAGGCATGCTAATAAAGCAACTAGTTAATAGTGAGAATTGATCCCTATACTAAAGTGTTACCCAACTTTTATGTTAGGCTGATATTAATACTAAATAAAAATTTAATTTAAAAAATTATATATACTAATATATCAGCCAGGATGATTTAAAATACAATTTTGCCAATGTATTTAATCAGTGGAGAAAAAAAGTTCACGAGATACTCATGTCTTTAGCATTGAGGGACTAAAATATATGGATCCTCAACGTTCAAAGTTAAATTTATACTGTCTGTATCATTCGGCCTGGAGACAAATAGGTCAAGGGTAGTTTCGCAGTGAGAACCATGACTAATTTGTTCAGCTAAAGGACAGTCTTCTGAAATAGTGCCTTAGTCAAAATGTGATTTAAGTTACCCCATTTTTAATAAAGCATTTAAGAACTCCATCCCTGTCTTACATTCCATTAGTACAACTGGATTCATTTGGGATCGATTACCATGAGAACTTGATTTCAACAGGCTGAAATCTGAGCTTGGCTAACAACACAGAACAGGAAGTGAAACGGACACCATCTCCTGGTGGGCTACTATTTGATGCACCTTTCAGCTAATATTGGTTAAGGTTACAATGAAGGTTAACTGGAGAAGCAATGTTGACTGTTGAAAAGACCATGGAATACTCACTCTACAGGCCTAAAAGCAACTGACAAAGTTACTTTGATGAATCTCTGGCCTGATATTGACTTACAGTCATGCTCAGGAATAACATTTACAATGATTAAAAAAACAATGAGCTCATCTAACATCCTGTGACCTTCATGTACTTCCCTTCCTGGTGCGGACTGTATAATAACTAATTTCATGTGTCAAATCCTCTGCAGTGACAGGAAACGTTGATGCAAGGCAATTCGGATATGACAGAATTCCAACCCCAGACAAAAGCAAAAATAAATGCAATTAAACGCAAATGGCTAGAAGGCCAGGGATTTAGGACTCAAAAGTCAAAGTTTGAACCTGTTGAATTTGGAATGGTTAGGCACTGAACTTCAGAACAACGTTTTGCAATCAAGCCTAAATTATAAACATTACAACATCATAAAGAAATATCTTTTGAATTATATTACACTTAATAAATCTACGCCCATTCCTACATAAAACTGCATATATGTAACTGCTTCTCTAAAGCTTCAGGTCTCCAGGAAACTTGCTCATAATGAGGGACTCCTGCCCCACCTTCAACCTGCAGAAACGGTTGCCATGGTAAAAATCTCAACATATGCCTCAACAATTACTGAGCAAGCAATGTATTGTCTAAAGGTGCTAATATTGGTCACTCAGAATAATCAGGTGCCAATACATTTTTCCTTTCTAGCCTCTGTGAATTGCTCTCAAGAAGATATGACATATTAATGGCTCAGCAATAGATTAGATTAATATAAAGTTAAAATAACAAACATAAATTATTTGGCTTATTTTCAGTATTTAAAGCATGAGTGAACACCAATGAAAATAGAACAGTGGAACCATTTTGCATGTTGACAGATCAAAAAGAGTAGGACACGGTTATGGTGCACTACAATTCCAGTAATCAGCGCTGAGGTTAGAATCACTTGAGTCAGAGCAAAATATCGAAAGAAAAATATGTCTTGTGTACTGTGAGCAAAGCACAGGTTTGTTGCTTTGAGTGGGCAGCATTTTTCAGATGTTCAGAGAGGCCCAACAGGACAGCTTATGAAGTCAAACACAGCAAACAGGTGAAATTATGTAACTGCTTTGAGCAAATAACCATGCTGGTTGAGTGGGCTGGAAACAAACATGATCTGCACATTTGTAGGGCACATTAAAAACTCACCACCTGACAAAAACATGGCCCCTGCTCATTTACATGTCACTTTACCAAGAGACAGTTATCAGGGTGGCTAAGACAGAACAGAACTAGTCTTGCTAGTCTCGAGCAAATTAGAACAAATCATAGCATCATTTTCCAGCAACAGTTCATAAATGTTCATTTTGTTCATCTGTATTCCTGTTGTTGTCATTAGTAAATGTAATTAATAATAAAATGTATTAATTATTAATAGCTGTTATGGGGTGACAATTATTGTAATTTAAACAGTACTTACACAGGTGTAATTTAATTAATTTTTCTTTATTAATTTCTTTGTCGCATAAAAATGTGTAGCCAGACATACAATTTAACATGTCTGGTGTTCATTCTTTCTCTTCATATCTTAGAATCATACTTAATATCTTTCCTAAACTTTCTTTTTAAACTTCCACTCTTTTCCTAAATTATTTATTAAAAAAGTTTATACATGATATAAAAATGATACAAGGATGAGCTTACATATTAACTGTAAGACCCCTGCCAAAAGAAGGATATAATCCTAGGAAGTGAAAATATTTTACATATACTTTACATAATTTATATATACACACGCACACATTTCAAGACCGTTTTCAAATTATGTTTCTGTAACCTCTAAAGTCACATTACATGTACACCAAGTTGCTCAAAAGTCACTAATGGACAAGTTAACCATGGGAACTCAGAGTTTTCTGCTAACTATTGGTGGGAAAATGACTTAATTTTATTGTAGATTTATATATCATAAATATGACCACTAAAGCATAATGACTACTGTGCAGGAAGAAGGGCCTGGACATACAAGTCCTGATATAATTCACAATCTGGTTAAAACTGATCAGAAATTTATATTAAAAAATAAATTAATTAATAAATAATTAATCAGAATCCAAACTTTTTAAGAGGCATTTCTAATAGCTTAGCATAACATGCAGCCTCTTCATAAAGGTTCATGGGATGTGGATGTTTTGTGAGCCATTGCATAGGCCTTTAAAAACAGTAATGGAGGGCTTATTGGCCACCTGTTACCTAACCATACTTAGGACTGCAAGGCTGAAGGAGGTTAATTATAGTTGATCCTTGGGAAATGACACTGCCCATGCCATTTATTTCTTCCCATTTCTAAAGTCTTTCAATAGCTGATAAGTTCAATTTCAGTAGTATTACCAGCAAGAGGTCATATAACCCTAATAAAGACCTTTGAGGAGTGAGCTACATTGATGAACTGCAATGCAATATTTGCACACCAATAGGTCGAAATGTTGATGGTCTGTATAAAACCTAATGTTTGGCTCAGTCTGTTTCTCAATCAAGTTATTCTTATTAAAGAAACCCGGTGATCTAGAATTGCTACAATATGGCGTATATAGCATAGTGAAGTGTTCATGAACAAGAGGATCTGTGATTACTCAGTCTACTGAAGCCTGCGTTGATACAAAGCGCAACCTATTCAATAGCTTTGCGACAATGTACGATGTTTGGCGAAATGTTCCGAGCGTGTTCCGATCCACTTGGTCACTTACTTTCAGTGATCTTCTGCAATCCCAGCACATCCTCCGGGGTGATCGTTTTGTTCGCAAGCAATTCCTCCTCTGTGGTTACGGGGACCCCGACGTCTGTCGTGTTGCAGCCCTTCTTGACTTTCATGGCCTCGGATAAATCAGGGTTCGAGTTCGCTTTGCTGCCGCGGATGCTGTGGCGGTTATTGCCGTTGCCGGTGTCTCCGCTGCTGCTACTGCTGCTGCAACAACTACCGGGATTAACGCCGCCGGACTTCTTAGAGCTCGATGGGTCCTGGCTGTTGCCTGTGCTGGTACAAGAATAGCTCATTATCCGTTCCTCCTCCTCCACCCCCCTGCTCCCCCGGTCTAGCAAAGACACAAAACAGTCACCCTCCCACACCCGAAGGGCTGAGCAGGTCGCCCGTTTAGAGGTATTTAAATCCTCCTGTTCTCCGCTCAGTCTGAATCTCTCTGGCGCTCCAGCTGAGGGACCTACTACTGCACGTCGGAGGGGGTCGCCTTCCGTTCAGTGGCGCACGGCGACAAAAGATGTTACTGTTTGACTGATAAAAAGGCTGCTTTGAGTGCAGCGCGTTGTATTTCTAAGGAAATAGTTTTAGATAAAATCAGTCGTTGAGCCTGGACTGAATTGGTCATTCTAGCATAATGTGCGCCGGATATGTGTTTCGAAATCTCCCCCGTTTGTCGTGTGGTATGATCCAAGTTGATTCGTGAATTGTGTGAGCTTGCATTAATTCAACTCAAAATAAATACATTAAGTACATAAAACACAAACCCCAGCAAATATGAGAAGTTGTAACGCAAATATTATTAATTATTTAAAAGAAAAACAAAACTTATATAGCTTATTTTACTCTAAATCTAATTTGAACTTCTTTTAAGTCTGCATTGACACGTTTACAATACGAAAGGGTCCGCAGGAGTTGAAAAAAAATGGATTCAACACTCTTAAAAATAAAGTTTCCATAAAGGTTTCCCAAACAACCTTTCAGCGATCCGTTTTTAAAATAACCCCTTTTTTCTTTTAAGAAAGAGAAAAAAAAAAAACATTTTAATAATTTGTGCAATAAAAGGTTCTTGATGGAACCATGTCAATAAACAACCTTTACTTAGTGTAGCGTTGACGTTATGACTGTCCACAAGAGGACGCCACACGACAGTACAACAACAACAACAACAAAAAATGGCCTAACGGTTGATGTAAATGAAATCAACATTTCATTCATTTATACCAGAGAATGGGACAGTGATTTCTAAACACTATAAAGAAAAAAATAACGCAAGTAATTCAGTAATAATACAATTATAAGTGCTTGTAATTTAATGGTTTTGATTTGCTTTAAAAGTTTTCACCAAATTATATAATAATAATAATACTCTAATTAAATTTTTTGCCTGCCATCTTCGAATAATTCAAAGAACTTCCTTTTAACCAACATAGTTGTGCTTATTGGTATAATAGCCTATTATATTCCATTATGATAAGATAGAATCAAACCTTTGTAGCCTAAAAGACAGAACAAAAGCATAAATAAATGTCATCAGCAACACATTTATGTACAGTAATGTTCATACAGAGGTGAGTTTATAAATAATATGACTGAGAAAGTGTATGTTTGTAGAAAAGGACACACTCATTTCATTTCATGGGCCTGCTGAGCTGGCTTGTCTCTTTGTCATCACGGTGTGGCTGCTCTCATCAGCAGAAATCCACACACACACATGCACATACAGACATTTTTACACACAACCAGAACTACATTTGACACACACACACTAACACAGAGCTTAACAGATACACACGTCATACACATTCGACACACACACCTCCACCCTGGACAACAATGTGCTGACTGCAGTCTGTGTACAGCCATTGTTTTGCAAAGAGACCTGGGTCGAGGTTGCGAGTTGAGCATCAGAAGTCATTTCACAATGAATGCTAAAGCTGTTCAGTTCATTTCAAATCACACGGACTGAAATGTTTAGGTCTATACACTGTTAAAAATTAATGTTTTGAAATAAAAAAAAAGATAATTTCACATTAATTCAATTGTTTGTGAAATGAACTAGTAATTGAATGAAAATTGTTTCAAAGTAAATCCTACACCATATTTTTTCCAGTATATACTCATCTTTCAATATAAATGTCTACTAGTACATAGTTTTTCTAAAAACCCATGAATTGTTCCTGAATTTGATATAAGTTGCAATGCAACACTAGTTTTATATTTGTCTGTAGTTAAAGTCAAGCCGTATCCACTTCATTACATCGGAAAACACACTGATTCATATTAGCATCTGCATTGCTATGTTTTTCCATTTATGGGGCAGAAACTCATTGCATTAATCAGACATCGCCTCCGTAATTTGACCAAACCCCAGAAAACATGTAAGCAGTGGCTTGAAGTTTGCACTCAGATGAACTGGAGATTAAAAACTGGAAATATAAATATTCATTATTGTTTAGATTATTGTCATTGCATCTCAGGCATCAACAAATTCAAATCTTGTACACTGTGAAAACCACATATAGAACGTAAATATATTTCAAAGCTGTCTTGAATATAACTTTCTCCCTAAAGAGTCTGTGAAATCCCAAATACTGTCACAAAAATGTCTTCAAATCCATTTCAAAAGGCCTGAAATGAAAATCTTGAGTTATAGTATATAACCTTTGATGTAATTCACATAAATATGACCTAAAATCAGATATTAGTATGCATTGCAACCTTTATAGTGTAAAAGTGAGGTGATCATCAGGGAACATGAGAGATGGTCGTTCGGCTGCCACGCAGCTCCATGGGCGCTCATTGGTGGAGATCACTTCATTGTGAAGAGTATGCGGAGGAAAGAAAGGCCTACAGCTCAGGTCAGAAACAAAAGGCATCCAAAGCAAAATGCTGACAGCAGCCGGGGTCTGTGAGTCAGGGAGCCCCATTGAAGCGGCGTCTGTATAAATAGCCCCACAGATGCCTGAGCAGAAGACCGCGTGGTGGATTCCCCTCAACGCATACAGCTCATTCTATTGGGTAAGTCTGGTAAACCCTGTACCTCTGCCAACTTTAATCCAGATAGTGTCTAAATAAGCTTGGAACTCCATAGTGAGCATTAAATATATAGAATGATGAATCAAACAATGATCCATGGATACAATCAGACATGCTAATTATAATTAGGATAGAGGAGATATGTATGATTCAACAAGGTATCTGAACAAGACTGTTTTCATTAGCAGACCTGATGTGCATTAGACAGTAATATAAGTCAATTGATCCGACAATATTCAGGTTTGTCGCACAAAGACTGCTATAGATGTCATTATCCTTGACAAGCACTTGTACTGTTTTTTTTTCACAGTAGTAAAGTCAGTGAAAGTAGAAATGTATGAAAATTGATCAACATGTATAGCATTTTAAACATGATGTCTTATTCCTTGCATGCAGGTCAGTCAGCGCTGAAATATCTGAAACAATGGCTCTGACAAACCCTATGTCAATGCCCATGGGACCATGGAAGGTATAGTCATTTTATTTATTTTTTCAAAAGAAGAAAAAATGTAATTTAATTTAATTTTTTTTATTTATTTTTTTTTTATTATTTTTTTTTTTTGGTCACTTATGCTCACCAAGACTGCATTCATTTGATTGATTAAAAAAAAAACATAAAATAATGTTTATTCGGCAAATATAGGGTTTTTCTATTCATCAAATAATGTTTTCAACATTGATCATAATAAGAATTATTAATATTTGAGCACCATTGATAATTGAGCACCAAATCAGCATATTAGAATGATTTCTGAAGGATTATGTGACTCTAAAGACTGGAGTAATGGATACTGAAAATTCAGTTTTGCCATCACAGGAATAAATTATATTTTGAAATACATTCAGATAGAAAACAGTTTTTTTCAAATGGTAATAATATTTCACAATATTACTGTTTTACAGTATTTTTGATCAAATAAATACAGCCTTGGTGAGCATAAGACGGTTCTTCCAAAAAAAAAACTTTTAAAAAATCTTAATTATTCCTCAGTTCTGACTGTTTATGTATGAATTTATTTTATTTTTATTTTTTTCAAAATAAATTCATTTAAAATCATTTAAAACAATATTTAAATGAAATTTGGAACAAACTAAATGGGTATTTAATTAAATCATCACTAGCAACATGTTGAACTAAATATATTTGTGTGTATTTACACATTTCTTTCTTTTCCAGATTACCGTTTATGATCAGGAGCATTTCCAGGGCAGGCGTTGCGAATTTACCGCTTGCTGCCAGAACATCATGGAGTACGGAATGGAGACTGTCCGCTCCCTGAAGGTGGAGTGTGGCGTGTGAGTAAAAGCAAGCATCACCTGAGCAAATCTCTCTTCCTCTTTCCAGCCCCGTCTCCTAATCGTTTCTTCTGACTCTAGCTGGGTAGGTTTTGAGCACTCTACTTTCAATGGCCAGCAGTTCATCCTGGAGAAGGGAGATTACCCTTGCTGGGAGGCCTGGAGTGGCAACAATGCCTATCGCATTGAGAGGATGATGTCCTTCCGCCCCATCTATTCTGCTGTGAGTGAGACCATCTGCACCAGAGACACAAAATACGCCTACCAACAGACTCTCTGATCATCACTATTTCTGAACACAGTTACATTTTTGTCATAGTTGTAGATACATGGCATTACAGGTTTTTTTTTTTTTTTACAATCGCTGGGACACATTTCTCAATACTTAGGTCACTTTTTCAAAACTCTTCACACAGCGAGCACAACATCAGTCTATGTGGGCTAAACTGTGAATCATTTATCATTGCTTTGGCACAAAATGCATTCATTGACGACATCTGTCAAATTACATGAATTCTTTTATCACTCCGACACAAACATCACCAAAACTTTATGTACTATACAAGCCAATTTCCACATTTACATACTGTTTTCAAAACTGTTAAACTTAAAGGGATAGTTCACCCAAAAATGAAAATTCTGTCATCATTTACTTACCCTCAAGTAGTTCCAAACCTGTATGAATTTCTTTGTTCTGCTGAACATAAAGGAAGATGTTTTGAAGAAAGTTTGTAACCAGGCTGTTTTGGGGCACCATTGACTTCCATAGTAGGAAAAAACAATTGTATGGAAGTCAATGGTGACCCCGGAATTGCTCTGTTTCCCACATTCATCAGAATATCTTCCTTTGTGGTCAGCAGAACAAAGACATTCATACAGGTTTGGAACTACTTGAGGGTGAGTAAATGATGACACAATTGTCATTTTTGGGTGAACTATCCCTTTAAGTTCAAAACCTAGCAAAGTACAAAAATGAATAAGGCAGAAATGTACAACAGTTCCACAGTAATATCAAAAATTCAAATACTATCAAAGCAGTTGCATGATACTGAACATCTTCACAAGTGTTAGTCTTTCACTTTCATTAACATCTATACAAAAGGGGAAAGCTATTTTTAGGAATAATTTTGTACTGTAAAGTAAACATGGACCATGTAACAAATACTGCAGTGAATTATAAACAGTAGATAGTATCATTCTTGTTTTGTAAAGAGATTTTACAAAAGAAAATATTGTATAATTCTACCTGTTGTTAGTGGTTTTTTTAGATTGTTGTGTTATGAGTGAGTGTGTTTATTTGGTGAAAATCTTTGCTAGTGTTATGTTAGAACGACTTGATTTGAGACATTAATGAAGGGTTTTGTTAGTTTTAGTGTATTTTGAATGCAAAATGAATTTCTGTGTCAAGTTGAAAGATGGTTAGGAGAAGTTTGTGAGGTTTTGAAAAAGTGACTTTAGTATTGAGAAATGTGTCCTTGCGATTGTAAAAAAAACTGTAAATTGAACTGAGAATGAATTGAATTTGAACTGAGCTAGCAAACAAATTGAAAAACGCATAATTGAAATAGAATAATCAGAAATATTAGAAATATAAACCTAAATTATTTGTTTAAAAAAGCAGTTTAATATGGATAAATGGATTAATATGGATTTAATATTAATAAAATGTATATAAAAATGAAAATATACTAATAATCAATGTTTTAAAAGCTACATTTATTTATTTACATACTTATGTTTCATACACCAGGGGTATAAGAAATATTAGAAATATAAATCTAAAATATTTGTTTAAAAAGTAATAAATAATAAAATATAAATCTAATTTATATAAATTATTAATATTCAATGTCTGAAAAGTGGCATTTATTTATTTATAATTTATATATACATGCTATTATTCATAAAGGGGTATAATGAGAAAAAAATATGAAAAATAAGTCTAAAATATTTGTTACAAAGCAATTATATATAAATATAATTTACCTAATATTAAATCTAATATATTTATTTATTTATATAATTTACATGTTATCATACACACAAAGGGTATAATGAAAACATAAATATTAATCTAAAATATTTATTAAAAAAGTAATAAATAAAAATATAAATTTAAAAATATACATATTTTTATATGATTTATATAACACAATTATATAAGATAGATAGATAGACAGATAGATAAAAGCTGTGTGACTGTTACACTTCAGTAAATTCAATTTCCATTTGTAGTTTTCTTTCGTTCCAATTCAATATCCTATGAGACGGTGCAAATTTCAAACCATGATCTTAAAGGGAACCAGTTCCTCAAATCAGATTTTCACTCAACAGGGCATTCAACAAGTTGCAACAAATCTTTCTTTCTCCATTGTAAACAGATGCACAGTGATTGCCGTATGACGCTTTTCGAGTGTGAGAACATGACTGGAAAGCAGTGGGAGGTGTGCAATGACTACCCCTCCCTGCAGGCTATGGGATGGTGCAACAACGAGATCGGCTCCATCCAAGTCATGAGTGGCGCGTAAGTACGATTGCCCGATTGCCCTGATCATTAGGGTCAAACATTTTTGGTCGAAAATTGGAGGCTGGTTTTCTTGCTTTCTTTTATGTTGCTTTTTTCTGGTGTCACTGTATTCGTCACTGCAGTCGTCAGTGTTTGAGATATCAAATGCTCCACTTGGCCTCCATGGTAACATCTCTGTCCCTATTTCTCTAGCTGGGTATGCTACCAGTATCCCGGTTACCGTGGTTACCAGTACATTATGGAGTGTGACTGCCACGGAGGCGAGTACAGGCACTACAGGGAGTACGGCTGCCACGCTCAGACCCCTCAGATCCAATCTATCCGTAGGATCCAGCATTGAGAGGAACCAGCCGTGTCCTTCCTCCTTTCCCTCCCTTCTTCCTCCTTCTGAGCCCTTCAAACTTCCACTTCCTCCATCCCTCCGTTCCCAGCCATGCAAGATGGTTTGCTGACCCGGACGGCAGGCTGGTATACTGGTGCTACACTAATGTAACAAGTCCACAGCATGTTTTTTACCCACTACATGAGGAAAGAAAGACAAACTATTGATGGCAAAAAAGCAGAAGAAAAAGTCCTGTATGATGACAGCCGAACGGACGTGGTGCAGTGAGAAGCCGGGAGCGTTGCTCTTCTTTCTTCATGACTTGATCATCATGATCATAGCCGGTGCAGTTTTCATGGTCAACTTCTGTATGATATTTGATGAATAAAGAACATGAGCATAAAATCTAAAGAAACAAAAAAACAGAATAATTGATATCAGCTGACTGTGGCGTGTGGATCTTTCCTGACCTTAAATGAACATTAGAACAAACACTGAACTCTCACATCAGTCATTTTCAGAAAAGGTGTAATGAAATGTCATTAAAATTTGAAATAAAAGATATAATGTCTCAGAATTTACATTAAAATATAACAATGACAGCCTTTTGTACTCACATGGCAACAGATGGGCCTCTAATTTAATTATATGTCAAATGTAAGTCAAGTCAGCTTTATTTATATAGCACTTTATACAATACAATTAAACAGGAAAACAGTGTGTCAGTAATGCAAGAGAACAATAGTAAACACTCCAGTAAATTTCCAGTTAAAGTCAATTCATTGCATTGTTGGGGAAAGTTACTTTTAAAAGTAATGCATTACAATATTGCATTGCTCAATACAAAGTAACTAATTGTGTTACTTAGTTTCTTTTTATGGAAAGTAACACAATACGTTACTATTTATCACCTTGGCTGGGCTTGCTTATTAATTTTTAATAACAGAAAACCCAAAAGTTGTATTTTTGGCAACTGTAAAGGCCCTTTTGCACCAAGAGTGAAATTAATAAGCCTCAGGCTGAAGAAAATGCCTCTGCTTCTGCACTTACTCCCAATTTCTCTAAACACGGGAGCAGGAAAAGTGTCAGTGAATAAATAGGAAAACAAAGTAACTTGCGTTACTTATTTGAAAAAGTAACTTGGATATTTTCTTGTTAATTTATAAGTAATGTGTTACTTTAGTTACTTGAAAAAAAGTAATCTGATTACGTAACTCTCGTTACTTGTAATGCGTTACCCCCAACACCGCATCATCGATTTGGTGATGTCATTCGAATGTGATCCACTAAATGACCTTTCAAGACGCTACTTTATCAAAATATAAAATGACTGTAAATGAAACAGACAGGTGATAATGTGAAAACATTATAAATGTAAACAAATACAAAAAAAGGATATAGGAAAGGTAAAGAGTTTTCATTCGCTGCTTCTTCCCCTATGTGTATTTTATGTTGTTACTTAATCTGAGTGATATTTAGTATGTGCGTGTAATATGTGTGTGACACGGTGCACTCCATCTAAAACTATTTTAAACAATGTTTTTTTAATTCTTAAACATGCTATTTTTATGACAGCATATTGAGACACTACGTGGGATTTATTATTAGGCTACATTTTATAATATACATAAAGTATACATTTACCTAATCTTGATGGTCAAAAATTTTAAAGAGAATTGACAACCACCCCTTCACAAATGGTGGTGGTTTAATCCAGATTTTGGTTTGACCCTGTGCGAACCAATTGTATACTGATTATGCCAAGTGGAATATATTAGTGTCCCTAATTTCGATTCAATGCGTTTAACTTCCACATTGACAGGCCAGTGATGAACAATTTGTGATGGCTCAACAAAAAGGCAACTAAAGATAAAACAACTAACAAAACATTTTTTTAAAAAAATCACTACTAAGCTACTACAAACACATAATGCATATTTTGTGGCTCATTTTGCCGCATATTTTAATAGTTCCGCACCAAATACTCGGTTTGAGACGCACCATCAAAGTTCATGAAGAAACATACAAAGGATATTACAAGTACGCTGATATGACCGATCGTCTTCAGCGTTTTTCTCAAAAGTACGCTCATATTTGCAGCCTCTCGAGCATCGGGGCGTCTGTCGAGGGAAGGGAACTTTGGGTCATGAGAATAACAACGAATCCGACTACGGAAGTACCGGGCAAACCGAGGTTCAAGTATGTGGGCAACATCCACGGGGACGAGGCTTTATCGAGGCAGTTGTTAGTGTATCTGATTGAGTACCTGTTGACTCAGTATGGCCGTGATGTGAGAGTAACAGAGCTGGTGAACCGGACTGACATCTATATAATGGTCAGCATGAATCCGGACGGCTTTGTGCGCTCTGTGGAGGGTGAGTGCAGTGGCAGCAGCGAAGGCCGCGAGAATGCCAAACATTATGACCTCAATAAGAGTTTCCCAGACCGGGATGAGTCCTTCAGTAAGACTTCAGAAGACCTACCGGAGGTCACAGCTGTCATGAAATGGATTCTTGAGAAAAAGTATGTTTTTGCTTTGTAGTTTTAATAGTCTATATTTTCTCTACGCGATTATTACATTTAAACATGGTTTTAAAGGCGAACTTTTTTAATTGAATTATATAAATTTTAAAAATAAAATCGTTTGACATTGACAACCTCAATTAACCTTGCCATTAAAATCCATGTCAATAAAATTATTAGTTATTTATTATTAGGAGGGTCAGCAGGGGTCTTCCCTTTTGATTTTCTTGTCATATAACAAATTGGCTGACTGCAAGTTGGTTATACCACACTAACTTTGATTCAGATTTAACAAAAATAATTTAAAAATAATAAATTATTGTACATTTCAGTCCACATTGACATTTTTAGGGGTTTCAGTTGACTGATTAAAACTATTAAAACTTCTAATTTAAAAAAAAAAAAAAAAAAGTGAGAAATTTTGCAACTAACTGAAATAATTTTGTTGAATCATTAAAATTATTAACTGGAAATTAATTAAAAAAAAAACTGAACTAAAATAAAAACTAACGGGTAAAAAAATGAATAAAATAAACCTAAATAGTAATCTAACCTTAAATTAAATAATGAAAATAGTTTAGTTTATAATTAAACTAAAGTTAAAATGAAAACTGAAAATATAAAAATAAGCTCATTCAAAATGTTAATAAAACCTATAATTAGTATATAGTACTAAAACAATACCATATACACTACAAACACTGTATGCAGACACAAAATTAGCTTTTTTTTTTTTTTTTTTTTTTTTTTTTTTTTTAAAAAGAAAAATTGGACATGGGAGACAGTTTAGCCTGTACATTTTATTCTAGCCTGGAAAACACGAATCTCTGATTATTCAGTGGTGAAACCAATTATTCAGTGGTGCAATGTTCTCTTGCTTCTCATCTGAGATTTTCACAAGTCAGATCTTTTCTCAAGAAGTGTTTCATACCATGCTTGCTTCATCTGTGTTGTCTTTTCAAGGTTTGTCTTGTCTGGTAGTCTACATGGGGGTTCAGTCATGGCCACCTACCCCTTTGATGATGGCAGTTCTTATGCAACCTCAGCGCTGACAGCAGATGATGTTCTGTTTCGCCATTTAGCACACACCTACACTGAGAACCATCCCATCATGAGGTCGGACAATCCTGGCTGTCCTGACGATCCAGGCAAAAGCTTGGGAGATGGTATGACAGTTTAACATTTAACACAAAATCAGGTCTTGTAAGTTGAACTCCATTGAACTTTGGTTCAATGATTTGGTGTCCTGTTTGTGCACAGGAGGAATGCAGGATTACAACTACTTCAAAGGGAACTGCTTTGAAGTCACTTTTGAATTGAGCTGCTGCAAGTATCCACCAGCTTCTCAGCTTTTCACAGAGTGGACCAACAACAAGGAGGCCCTTCTTGCCTACATACACGAAGTGAGCTGATTTGAATGTTTTGTGCAGTCCCATAACTGGTCTAACAAACCTTTCACGTCTGTTTTAGGCTCATATTGGTGTGAGAGGTTTCGTAATGACCAGATCAGGATTTGGGCTCCCAGATGCAACAATCTCTGTTTCTGGAACTGATCACAACATCACAACTTGGACGTTTGGTGATTATTACCGCCTGCTGCTGCCTGGAAGATATGACATCACCGCTAGCTCACCTGGGTGATTACATGTAGATGAATAAAAGAATAATGATGAGATGGAATCGGTCCAGTTTAATGGAGTTTTTCCATGTTTCCTTCAGATACCTTTCAAATACTGTCAAGAATGTGCCGGTGATTGAAGGCAAAGCCACACTGTTAAACTTCACTCTTGAGGAACCCGTAGAGATGTTAATGCTAGATCGTTCCGAACAGCCTATGGTAATCAATGAAGGTCTGAGCACACCTGGGCCTCCCACCTCAAAGTCTCCAATCCATACTCTGGATTTCCGATATCATAGTTATGATGAAATGGAGATGTTCTTGCAACTGCTTAGTGCTGTCCATCCTTCCATCACTTACCTGAACTCTGCTGGACGATCAGTGCAGGGCAGGAATCTTTATGTGATGGAGATATCCACCAGTCCTGGTGTTGATCAGAAAGGTGTGATTCTGTACAGTCACATACATATACATACAAATAAAATGTAAAAATATGTCCCGGTAACACTTTAGGATAGCGACCAATTCTCACCATTAACTAGTTGCTTATTAGCATGCCTATTATTAACATATTGGCTGTTTATTAGTAATTCCAAAGCACACATTCTGCATGACCATATTCTACATCCCTAATCCTACCCAATACCTAAACCTAACAACTACATTATTAACTATTAATAAGAAGAAAATTAGGAGTTTATTCAGGCAAAAGTCATAGTTAATGGTTAATGAGAATTGGACCTTAAAATAAAGTGTGACCAATGTCCCTAGTAATCACCTCTTTACTTCAACCAGGCAAACCGGAGGTCATGTTTTTGGGTAACATGCATGGAAATGAGTTTATTGGTCGAGAGATTCTCCTAAACCTGATTGAGTACTTGTGCCGCAATTATGGCAAAGATCCACTGGTCACTCGTCTGGTCAATAGCACAAGAATTCACATCATGCCTTCCATGAACCCAGATGGGTATGAATTGGCCCTAAAAGGTACAAGCAAATGTATTGGCAGGTTGTTTCGTTGTTGTCTTCTGTATTTACCCTCATTTTCTTCTCGTAGCTCACAAGAAACTGGTCTTAGGAGACCTAAGTATTATTGGACACGGTAACGATCACCGTGTTGATCTGAATACAAATTTCCCTGAACAGTCAAGATCGAGAAATACTGTTGAAGCAGAAACTCAAGCAGTGATTAAGTGGATCAAGGCCCACTTCTTTGTGCTGTCTGCAAGTATACGTGGAGGTACAGAAATTGGCTTGGGTTTGTCTTAATTTTAATTCATTTTTTAAAATGGTAAAACTATTGCTACTGTTTTCTCTAGGGTTTAGGGGAGTTGTCTACCCGAGTTCCCTTGACTCTGTTGATGAGGACATGTTTAAATCAGTTGCAGAAGCCTATTATGTGGTATGCATATTGTGTATATACTGTATATATCATGAATTATGTAACATCAATGTAACATTTGTGACATTTTAACCAAGTCATCAGCAGAAAATACGTCGAATATCAGTGTTTTCTGTAATGCTTGTATCACAAGCCTTTCTTAAATTGTCCAATACAGTTGTCATTTCATTCCAGCAATCACAGGCTTTTCAAGAGTCTCAGGCCTGTGATGTGCCAAGAACCAGACAGAAAAAAGGCATTAAGCACCATCGT
This sequence comes from Tor tambroides, assembly GCA_021397915.2. Classification (NCBI taxonomy): domain Eukaryota; kingdom Metazoa; phylum Chordata; class Actinopteri; order Cypriniformes; family Cyprinidae; genus Tor; species Tor tambroides. The sequence continues at coordinate 25,819 of JAFVLL020015388.1, forward strand.
CCAGAAGCCACAGGTCAGACTGAATCATAATCACTGATTTAAGTGAAAGTTAATACAAAAATACAGTAAAACAGTAATAGTGTGAAATATTACAATTTAAAGCAAATATTTTCCATTTGATTTTATTTACAAGTGTCATTTATACCCGTGATGGCAAAGCTGAATTTTCAGCGGCCATTATGCCAGTCTTCAGTCACATGATCCTTTAGAAATCATTCAAATATGTTTGGTGCTCAAGAAACTTTTTTTTTTAATTATCAATGTTGAAAACGGCAGTGCCGTTTAATATTTTTGTGGAAACCATGATAGGCTTTTTAGGATCCTTTGATGAATGGGAAGTTCAAAAGTATGGCATTTATTTGTAATTTTGAGATCTTTTTTAACATAAATCTCTTTTGATCCTTTTAATGTCTTTGCTGCATAAGTATTCATTTCTTTAAAAAAAAATCTTGCTGGCCCTAAATTTTTGAAGGATATTGTAATTTTTAAATTATTTTATTAGATTTTTTTTTTGTTGTTAATTGTTTATTCATAAGTACATATTCCTAAAGTGTCCTGTTTCACATGGAAATTAACACTGTGTCTGCTTTTGCATAATGGTAGGAATTGATATGCTGATTTGGGCGTATCACAGCATAGACACTTTAGCCGTTAACATTGGTCTTAGCTGTGAACTGCTTCCACCAGAGGAGTTGCTCTCAGAATACTGGGAGAAGAATTACGGAGCGCTGTTGCGCTTTATACAACAGGTGATTCATTTTTGATCAAGACATTAGTCTTTTTTTTTTGGTGAGCTAGTCCATTTAAAGGGATAGTTCAACCCAGAAATGAAAACGAATTACTCACCCTCATGTTGTTCCAAACCCGTAAGACCTTTGTTCATCTTGGAAATACAACTTAAGGTATTTTTGATGAAATCGGAGAGCTTTCTGTCCCACGGCAACGGAACTACCCCATTCAAGGCCAGAAGAGAAAAGCTGTTGAATAAAGTTATTTTAGTTTTCTTTGCGCACAAAAAGTATTCTCGTAGCTTCATAAAATTACAGTTGAGACACTGATTTTAACAATGTCCTTTTCTGGGCCTTGAACGTGGTTGTTCTGTTGCTGTCTATGGAGGGTCAGAAAGCTCTCAGATTTCATCAGAAATATCTTAATTTGTGTTCCAAGGCTGAACAAACGTCTTGAGGGTTTGGAACAACATGAATGTGAGTAATTAATAACAGAATTTTAAATTTTGGTTGAATTATCCCTTTAAGCATTTGCATGGTTTGTGTGATGCCCCATATGTCAGGTTCATTTGTTTGTGAGGGGTGTGGTGACTGATGGTCATTCTGGCAAAGGCATCGCTAATGCCACAGTCGTGGTTGAAGGCTCAAGCCATCATGTCCACACCAGCAGCACGGGCCAATACTGGAGACCTCTGGCCCTTGGTTCTTACCATCTCACTGCTTCAGCTCCAGGGTGAGACCTCACATTTCAGAAGAAATGGACAAATTAACAGAATGCCAGTTATAAAATGGGTCAGCCATTATGTTTCCTGTGATCTATCCACAGTTATACTCCAATATCGGCATCTGTCCGGGTGTTGAAGACTCGGGTGGAGCAGGTGGACTTCAAGCTGACCAGAGATATGTCGCAGCCCTCTGTAGAGGAAGGAGAACAGAAAGATTTTGAGAAACTGGTGGAATGGCTTTTAGCCCCTGGTGAGTTGGATCAGTTGGTCCGCAGCCTTCTCCCTGCTCAGACCTTGCGGTACCGAAACTACAGGGAACGCTCCGAGTTCCTGCGAGGATTGACCTTAAACTTCCCTCGTATCACACGGCTGTACAGGTATGTAATCCTGAAGATGTTGCACCACTAATCATCTGATTAAGACTTGAAATGATTGGGAAAGAACGGCATAAGCAAAACATCTAGGCCAACTAGATCATTGTAGATCATTGAATGAAGTTGGAAGGTAATCAATGTTGTGAATCTTTACTTGCTGTTGTTTGGATCTTTTTTTTTTTTTTTTTCTCTCCCCTCTCCTGGGGTCAGTTTGGGTCAAAGCACTGAGATTAGAACTATCTGGGCTCTTGAGATTGCTGGCAATTTGGAGATCCCTCAACCTGCTGAACCCAAGATCCGTTTTCTGGCCGGAGTCCATGGTAATGCGGCAGTAGGTCCAGAGTTGCTGCTCGAATTTGCTTCTGTTCTCTGCCTCAACTATGGCAGAAATCCTGCCATCACCAAGGCAAGCTTCACAAAACCTCTCAATAAACACATAACTTCCTCCATCAGTTTCAGTTATTTACTTTGTAGCTCTGTTCCAAAGACTTGCTGTCTACTGCGCCCTGTAGTGTTGGGCGATATGCTCAATTTTTATATCGTTCTATCGTCAGCCTGTGAGATCGCCGATACACGATATTATCATGCTAATTTAATTATTTACTTTGTTTCATTGCCGGAAACAACTCCAGTATAAGGCTAAAAACAGCCTAATGTTTTTAATGTGACTGAACTTGCATTTAACATAATTAAATAGAAACATTGTAAGTTACTAATCATAAGGCTTACATTACCTCAGTTATTCAAAAAGCAGCTACAGAAAACGAGCAAAGAACATTTACATTACCAAAGAACATCAGACTCAGTCTAGCGCGAGTTTATGCACTTTAAAAAGCACTGCCGTTATAATCAGTGAAGCTGTCTTGTATGATGAATAAATCTCCTATACTTACATTGCACGTGCATCTGCACTTTGTTGTTTACGATGAGAGAATTCACGAGTCAGAATTCAGTCAGCGCGCGCTGAACAACAACTCCACTGTTTCAGCAATGACTCATCTGAACGCCTCTGATTGGCCCATTACATTCGTAAGCTCAACATAATCGTGTGTGATTGGTTTTAACGCGCAACACTGTAAAAACGCAGAAAAAGAAATATAATGGAACAAATAAGCCCTAATATCAATTAGATGTTATTATCAGGATAGTAATACTAATAATAATAATCGTCTTGCTGTCGTCAGTGGCATCAGCCACAGGCGATATATCTGACTATCGTCGATACTATTGTCTATCGGCACAACCCTAGCGCCCTGTTGAAAAAAAAACAGCATATGCTGGTTAGGTATGTTTTGAAGCATGGCTGCTGGTTTAAGGACCAGCTCAAACCAGCAGCCATGCTTCAAAACCTATCTAACCAGCATATGCCGTTTTTTTTGTTTTTTTTTGTTTTGTTTTCAACAGGGGCCTACCTACCGTCCTATCTTTTTCTGTCCTACTACCATTTATTTTATTTCCATCATCAATTTTGCAAACAAAGTTTCCAGGGGGATCGTAAAATGTTTGTGAGTGAATGGAAATTTTTTGTGGGAACACACAACTTTTGTGAGAATATTTTGCAAGCAAACACAAAAGCATGTTAGCACATTGCTAAGCTAACAAAAAATATATAGTATATCCAAAATATTGCATTAAAATACCTTTTCTTTTTTTTTTTTTTTTTGACACCTTACAGGGTTTAATTAAATTAGTATATAAACCATAAACATTTTGTAAATTATACGTTGTGTTATGCAGTGTTGGGGGTAACGCATTATTAGTTACGTAATCAGATAACTTTTTTCAAGTAGCTAGTAAAGTAATGCATTACTTTTTAAATTAACAAGAAAATAACTGAGTTACTTTTTCAAATAAGTTACTTTGTTTTCCCATTCATTGACTTACACCTTTCCTGTCCCCGTGTTGAAAGAAATTGTAAGTGCAGAGGCATTTTCTTCAGCCTGAGGCTTATTAATTTCGCACTTGGTGTGAAAGGGCCTTTACAGTCGCCAAAAATATAACTTTTGAGTTTTCTGTTATTAAAAATAAATAAGAAAGCCCAGCCCATGTGACTTAAATGGTAACGTAATGCATTACTTTCCATAAAAAGTAACTAAACGCAATTAGTTACTTTTTTATGGAGTACACAATATTGTAATGCATTACGTTTAAAAGTAACTTTTCTCAACCCTGATGTTATGTAATGTTATTTTTTTTAACTGGGCTTGGATTTTACATGAATGCATTTGATGTTACTTTCACTGTGAAGGATATGTGCTATGCTGCTTTATAATTTGGCCAAAAGAAGCCAGCATAATTATACTTCCTTTGTCCTTGTCCTTTCCTTCCAGATGTCCTTCTGAACATCCAGTGGGCTTGGATTGTATTTATCATCCTGTTTAAGTGGGCAGCTCACTAGGTTTATGGAACAGAGTTTGTGTATCTGTCATTAAAACAGTTTTTGTTTCTTCCTCCTTAGCTGATTGACAGGAGCAGGATACTGATTCTCCCATGTGTGAACCCTGATGGTAGAGAGCAGGCACAAGAGGGATTCTGCTCTTCCAGTAAGGGGTACACCAACGCTCATGGCACAGACCTGGATACCGATTTCTTCTTTGGTCAGTCAGCACTCTGCAATGAAATGATGTCATTGAACACTACAAGCTTTGGTTTGAGTGGACTAAATATAAGGTTTGTCTTTATAATTAGGCAATTCATCCACACAGCCAGAGACACGTGCAGTCATGGATCTGATTTATGGAGGGGGTTTCTCGCTCTCAGTAGTGCTGGAGGGAGGCTCTCTGCTGGCTACGTACCCATATGACAGACCTAATCAGCATGGTGACCAACAGCACTATATACTGTGTATAATAATAATAATAATAATAATACATTTTATTTGTAGGCGCCTTTCTCAACACTCAAGGACACCGCACAATAAATTTACAAACAAGACAATAAAAAAAAGAAATACCATATACAGAGACAAAACAGAGTAAAGTAGGACTAGACCATGAAATTTAGGTATAATCAGAATCAGCTTTATTCGCCAAGTGTGCGCAAACACACGAGGAATTTGTTGTGGTTTTTAAGAAGCTCTTGGTACATACACGCATACATATATACATACATATCTGACATGAGAACAGAAACATTTAAATAAGACTTAACAATAATAACGTGTATGAATCTGGAACAGAAGATTTATGTACAGATCTGTGACATTTTCTCTCTCTCTACGTGTGTGTGTGTATATATATATATATGTGTATATATATACACACACACAGCTGTATAGAAAATATGCATATGTATTTACATAGAACTTGAGATAGAGGCAATAATTACAGGCATGAATTACAGAACACAGGTAATAATTCCTGTGTTAGCTGTTTAGGCTGGAGATTTGATATGCAACACATTTGATATGGACATTTGATATGATATTCAATGTTAAACAAATGGGACTTAAGTCTGGATTTAAAAAGAGATAGAGAGTCAATATATCGGATGTCTGGTGGTAGTGAATTCCAGAGCCGGGGGGCAGAGCAACAAAATGCCCTGCTCCCCATGGTGGAGAGGCGAGCAAAAGGAACAGTAAGGAGAAGCAGATTAAAGAGAATGAGAGGGAGTATGGAAATGGAGGAGGTCAGATAGATATGAAGGGGCAAGGTTATGGATGGCCTTAAAAGTGAACAAAAGAATCTTAAAGTCAATCCGAAACTTAACTGGAAGCCAGTGAAGCTGCTGCAAAACAGGGGTGATGTGTTGAAAAAGGGGGGGTTCTAGCAATAATACGGGCTGCTGAGTTTTGAAGCAATTGAAGCTTGTAGAGGGATTTATGAGGAAGACCAAAAACAAGAGAATTACAGTAATCGATGCGGGAGATGACAAGACTGTAAACAAGAATAGCAGTAGTATGAGGGATAAGAGAAGGGCGAAGGCGGTTAATATTACGTAGATGAAAATAAGCAGCCCGGGTGATGTTAATATGTGATTGAAATGATAGTGTACTGTCCAGGAGGACACCCAAACTCTTAACTTGAGGAGAAGGGGAAACGGAGGAATTATCAATTGAAAAAGAAAAACTCTTAGTTTTGGATAAAGTTGATTTAGTCCCAATTAAAAGAAATTCCGTTTTATCACTGTTTAATTTGAGGAAGCTGGAAGAAAACCAGGATTTAAGTTCATTAAGACAGTCAGTGAGGGCAGCAGGAGGGAAAGTGGAATTAGGTTTGTTAGAAAAATAGAGTTGGGTGTCATCTGCGTAACCGTGAAACAGAATGTCATATTTACGAAATATATTACCAAGAGGAAGAAGTTAAATGATGAAAAGAAGAGGTCCCAGGACAGAGCCCTGAGACACACCAGTATTAACAGGAGAAGGTTGAGAACTAAAAGATTGTAGCTGAATGAAATGAGTGCGCCCTGAAAGATAAGATTGTGTGTGTGTATGTATGTATGTGTGTGTGTGTGTGTGTATGTGTATATATATATATATATATATATATATGTATATATGTATGTGTGTAATTATTTATTTTTTTTAACCCATTCTTTGTGTTACTAAACTGTGGCATATAAATGATCCTGCACAGTTTATGCTTGAGCGATTTGGATTTATAATTTTCATCTGGCCAGTGGAAAAAATAGTTGTATTTATTTAGTGTCTTTGGTTTAAATTCAGTTTTTTTATTGGAATAGATTGTATGAGATTAAGATTGTTTGATTAAATTAGTTTTTAAAAAGATGTAGAATGTGACGTCATATCAGAAACGAAGCAGTGTCAGAAGAAATTTCTCACATTCAAAGTCTAGTGTGATTGCAGCTGTAAGCAGATCATAAAGAATTTGATTTATCATGATTCCACAGCACAAAATGAGGAGACGTTGAGATATTTGGCCTCCTTGTATGCCAGCAGTCATCCTTTCATGCACTTGGGTAACCTGGGATGTACAAAAAAGTCAGGTACTTTTGAAAGACTCTTTCAGATTCAAAGATTAAAGAAAAGAAAATACTGCTATAATTTCATGGAATCATCATGTCTTGCTTTGTAATTTGGCTATAACTCAACAGAGAAAATCCCAGGAGGTATCCTTAAGGGTGCAGATTTCAGCGCTCACACTGGCAGTATGAAGGTATTGATATTTTGGATCTTCTCCAATGTAGCTCTCAAATCTCTAACCCTAACCTTTTCTGCATATTCCAATTTGTATGTCTTTAAAAAAAATACAAATGTTGCTCTTTCAGGATTTTAGTTTGGATGTGGGTGTTTGCCCTGAAATCACGGTGTACACTGGCTGTTGTATGTTCCCATCTGAACCTCAGCTCTTCTCGCTGTGGATGGAGAACAGACTGCCTCTTTTCCGCATGCTGCTGGAGGTGGACTCATTTGAACTTTCATCATCTAATAACCATAATTTCAGGCAACTTAAACTGATTTAAATTCATGTTTTCCTCCTGTTTAATCTTTGAAGGTTCACAGAAGGTTGAGTGGTGTCGTGAGGGACAGTAAAGGCCGTCTGGTGTCGGATGCTGTTGTTGTGGTGAACGGCTCTATGAATGTTCATGCAGACAGTCAGGGTCACTTCACCACTCTCGTGGCTCCAGGCACACATCACCTGCTGGTTCAGGCCCATGGATATCAGCAAGAGCTCCAGCAGGCAGGTTCTAGTTTACCAACAGCTTTAAAGGGGTGTTATCACTTTTAAATGTTAAAGTAAATGTATATTTTAACTTTTTTTTTTTTTTTAATATGGATGATTTTGGCATAAAAAAATCAAAAGTTAAATTAATACACTACCATTTAAAAGTTTGGGGTCAGTAATGTTTTTTATGTTTGTTTGTTTTAAGAAATGAACTTTTATTCAGCAAAGATGTGTTAAATTGATTTAAAAGTGACTGTAAAGACATTTTTACAGTAGCAAAAGATTTCTATTTAAAATAAATGCTATTTGTTTCTATTAAAAAAATTACTATTCCAACTTTCTATTAAAAAAAAAAAAAGAATCCTGAAAAAAGAATAAGGTTTCCACAAAAAAAGAGAGAATGAGAAAGTGTAGATCAGGGTGATGTTTGATAAGTGCTGATAATAAACACTGCATAAAAGAAAAATAATTGTCAGTTGATTTCCTGATGAGTTTAAATTATATTAAAGACAAACTATACTAAATTAAAAAAAAATAAAATAAAGCTGCTGTTATTATTTGACGATATTACTGTTTATTGTATTTTCAATGAAAATACAATGGGTAGGCACTTAAACATTTTTATAAATTTATCAATCCCAAAGTTTTGACTGGTAATGTAATAAAATAATAATTTTATTATATTGTGTATTATATTGGGCTGAACTGATCACACTGCTTCTGTCCAGCAGGTGGTGAAATTACACACATTCTACTATTATCTCCTTCTCCTTCCTGTGGTTTTAGGTGAATATATCCTCAGACAGAGTGACCAGCCCCATTGTGATTGACTTTACAGCAGACAAGGCTCCCCTCAATCAGGCAGTGTTTGTAATTGCCACAGGTAATTAAAAAACACTTTAATCCTTACTCTTTTCTGTTTCCAGTGATCTTATTTGTTTAAAAAATCTTGTTCTTATCTACTATATCCAGTTTTTTAACTATATACAGTTAACTTTAAATTTAGGCTGTAATGATTATAAGTTTAATGATTGTTGATTTAGAAAACCCTCACGAGTGAACTGAACTAATAAATCCTTAATTTAGTAAACTGTCGTAAAATTCTTAATCCTTGTCTAGCCTCTCTGATGAGTGTCTTAATCTGCGCTCTCCTCATCTGGCACCTGCGCTCTGCCAAGTTCAGCCGCATACGTGATGGGGTTCGTTGGTTGCGTCGTAAGAGGGACGTCCTCCAAATGGAAGCAATGGCTTCAGAAAAGTCACCCTTGCAACAGGAGTTTCCAGATGAGAGCGAGAGTGAAGACGACCCTTTCCTTGTGGAGGGACGCTGAATGAACTGTCATGATGTTCAAGAATAAAATGTCATTGTCTTTATACTCAGTAAGCCAAATGACTTTGTCAATGACAGATGTAGATCTGTTAACGTTTAGTAAACAGTGTATTCTGCAACCTTTGGTCTCCTAAACTTCATATAATATATGCATTTACCAAGCTTGTTGCTAGTGGTGGATGCACAGCTAGTCAGGGGTTCAAGCATGTAGTGCATTGGATGAACAGCAGGTGGCAGTAAAGCACCTAGACATTTGACAAAAGAAATAAACAGATGGGAATGGGGTGAGGACTGATGTTACATCATATAATTGCTAAGCAAAGCATCACTGTTACCCATAGAGTTACAATCCCTATACAAACATAAGCACAGAACTTATCCTGAACTATACTTGGATAAATGATCAACTGTGCAACTTATTGAGGTAAGGTGTGCTATTACTTTTCTAAGTGATCAGATTTAAAGGGATAGTTCACCCAAAAATTAAAATTACCCCATGATTTACTCACCCTCATCCATCCTCGGTGCATGTGACTTTTTTCTTTCAGATGAATGCAATCAGGGTTTTATTAAAAATGTCCTGGCTCTTCCAAGCTTTATAATGGCAGTAAATGGGTGTTGAGATTTTGAAGCCCAAAAAAGTGTCCATCCATTATAAAAAATACTCCACATGACTCCAGGGGGTTAATCAAGGCCTTCTGAAGTGAACTGATGCATTTGTGTTAGAAAAATATCCATATGCTAGTCTAGTGTATAAATCAGAACTGTCCAAATGAAGCACACTGAATCGTGAACAATTTTAGACCTTTTTGGGTCTGTGCCCATTTGACTGATTAGATCAAAAGAGATCCATTTGCAAATCTGTATATGGTAGTCCCACTGACACGCAAGAATTTATCAGTTATATTTTACTGGGCACAGCAGTATTTCATTTCACTGAGGCTCGAGCCAGAGTCCAGTGAGTCTTGAGTCCAGTCAAGGACTCAAATAAAGGATTGGTTGTATAACCACAGAAAACCCTGGTATGATGGAGAATTTTTCAGAAGCATCATTCACAATTTCTTTAGAAAGAGTTCAAATCTAGTATTGTACATTAAATTGGTGGATAGTGAGTGCTGCATCAGTCTGAGAATTCAGATGGGAGTGAGCTGATGGAGAAGCTAAGTAATGCAGGGAGTCCCATCACGCTCATTTCCTGTAATGAGGAAGAGCAGAGCAAGTCCATGTGCTGCTGGGATGGGTGTTTACGTGTGACCAAAATCTTAAAGGGAACCTCTTCCCAAAGATAAAATATCTTCCATTTACTCATGTACCCTCATGTCTTTTTCCAACCTGTATGACTGACATTCTTGCTTAAACACAAAATGAGATATTTAATACTGTTCACATCAAGGACAATGACTAAAATGCTAACTATAATGATAACTATATGGTGAGTCCACCACACCAACAAATGATAATGCTCTGTTTTTTCATAAGCGTGTGCTGCAGTTATGTTATCTGCCACTTTAAATGCTCAAACTCTTTAAAATGGATTCTGATTGCCTGTTGAAGTTTTTATCATTCATCAGGCAGAAAATAATTGTTCTGAAAGAGGTACCAATGAAATCATACCCCTGTGCCTTTACCATTATAGTTGTGGTGTGGACTGTTCTATTAAATGTTTTTCAAGACTTAATCTTTACAGTTATCATCTTTTATTGCCTTAAAGGGATAGTTCACCCAAAAAGTTAAAATTTACTGTTAATTTCATTTCAAAAGACCAAAATATGTTGTCAGGAGCTACGGTTATTAATTTCAGCTTGCCTGTATAGGCTTGTGCTTTTTATGGCTCTCAAGTGACGATAGCCATTGACTTGCATTTTATGAACCACCATGGTTTCAGCTAAAAGTGATCTTTCCTGTTCTACTGAAGAAAGAAAGTCATCTACATGTTAGATGGCAAATTTAAATTTTTGGATGAATTATCCCTTTAAAAGTGAATGGTACAGTGGCCAAAAGAGCTCCAACATGCTGCAACTTAAGAAAACACATGCAAATAGAAAAAGCACCAGCAAATTAAGAAAACATCTTCATCAGTTTGACAACACGTGCTGCAAATACTCACAACACAATCAAATACAGAAACGTGCTGCAAATACTAGCAATTCTCATTGTTCCCTGTCAGAAAACAAACTTGCCCGTGTTCCGGATAATTCGGTAAAGTAAAAGCTATTTTACAAAGCATCATAATGACAACAAAAAAGAGAAAATGTTCTTATGTTATGTTGCATTGTGGTGTAGTGGTGTTTTCTGAAAGGGACTAAAGGACAAAGAATTTTTACGAGCCGAAAGGCAGAATACAAGTGTTTTAAAGTGTTACAAGTTCGACAAACAGTTGTTGGAAACACGTTTGGTGGTGGTCACCCTACCTGCAAATACTCGCAACACAACCAAATACAGAAATGTGCTGCAAATAATCACAACACAACTAAATATTGTAACACGCTGCAAATACTCACAACACAACCAAATACAGAAGCATGCTGCGATTCACAACACAACCAAATACAGTTAAGTGTTGCCACAATGGCAATGTTTCAAGGGGACCCCAACAACCCTCACGAAATGAACCACAGTTTTATTATAGTAAAAGTGTAGCAACCATGTTTTTTGGCATATTGATTACCATTCGTATGACCAGTTGTACAAATACCATGGTTAGTGTTCCAAAACCGTTGTTAATTTGTGGTTACCTTGGTTTAATTTGGTTCATTTTCATAAGGGAATTTGTAAAAGTAAGTTAGCCAACTTACATAACGTTTGAGTTACAATAATTGTGTATTTTATCAGCTCATTTAGGTTAATTATATCAAAAGCTAAGGAATCTTGTGATCAGGGTGTTAAAATAAACAAAAATCTCACCTTTCAGAGTAAACACTGATAAGTGTGTCCCAGCTAGGTTTGTCACTTGTTGCGGTTCCCTTAAGCAATTCCAATGTGGTCTGTGTGTATTTTCAAGCGTGTTCCTGTATTTGGTCACATTGTGTGTATTTTCAAGCATGTTCCTGTATTTGGTCGCATTGTATGTATTTGCAATGCGTTTCTGTATTTGGTCACATTGTGAGTATTTGCAGCACATTACAGTATTGGTTGTGTTTTGAGTATTTGCAACATGTTTCTGTATTTGGTTGCATTGTGAGTCTTTGCATTGCATTTCTGTATTTGGTTGTGTTGTGAGTATTTGCAGCTTGTTTCTGTATTTGGTTGTGATGTGAGTATTTGCAGTGCATTTGGTTGTGTTGTGAGTATTTGCAGTGCCTTTCTGTATTTGGTTGTGTTGTATTTGCAGTGCGTTTCTGTATTTGGTTGTGTTGTGAGTATTTGCAGTGCATTTCTTTATTTGGTTGTGTTGTATTTGCAGCGCATTTCTGTATTTGGTTGTGTTGTGAGTATTTGCAGCACGTTTCTGTATTTGGTTGTGTTGCGAGTATTTGCAGTGCCTTTCTGTATTTGGTTGTGTTGTATTTGCAGCGTATTTCTGTATTTGGTTGTGTTGTGAGTATTTGCAATGTGTTTCTGTATTTGGTTGTGTTGTGAGCATTTGCAGTGCCTTTCTGTATTTGCAGTGTGTTTCTGTATTTGGTTGTGTTGTGAGTATTTGCAGCGCATTCCTGTATTTGGTTGTGTTGTATTTGCAGCGCATTTCAGTATCTGGCTGTGTTGTGAGTACTTGCAGTGCTTTTCTGTATTTGCAGTGTGTTTCTGTATTTGGTTGTGTTGCGAGTATTTGCAGTGCCTTTCTGTATTTGGTTGTGTTGTATTTGCAGCGTATTTCTGTATTTGGTTGTGTTGTGAGTATTTGCAATGTGTTTCTGTATTTGGTTGTGTTGTGAGCATTTGCAGTGCCTTTCTGTATTTGCAGTGTGTTTCTGTATTTGGTTGTGTTGTGAGTATTTGCAGCGCATTCCTGTATTTGGTTGTGTTGTATTTGCAGCGCATTTCAGTATCTGGCTGTGTTGTGAGTACTTGCAGTGCTTTTCTGTATTTGCAGTGTGTTTCTGTATTTGGTTGTGTTGTGAGTATTTGCAATGTGTTTCTGTATTTGGTTGTGTTGTGAGTATTTGCAGTGCCTTTCTGTATTTACAGAGCCTTTCTGTATTTGGTTGTATTGTATTTGCAGCGTATTTCTGTATTTGGTTGTGTTGTGAGTATTTGCTGTGCGTTTCTGTATTTGGTTGTGTTGTGAGTATTTGCAGCGCATTCCTGTATTTGGTTGTGTTGTATTTGCAATGTGTTTCTGTATTTGGTTGTGTTGTGAGTATTTCCAGTGCCTTTCTGTATTTGCAGTGTGTTTCTGTATTTGGTTGTGTTGTGAGTATTTCCAATGTGTTTCTGTATTTGATTGTGTTGTGAGTATTTGCAGTGCCTTTCTGTATTTGGTTGTGTTGTATTTGCAGAGTATTTCTGTATTTGGTTGTGTTGTGAGTATTTGCTGTGCGTTTCTGTATTTGGTTGTGTTGTAAATTTTTGCAGCGCATTCCTGTATTTGGTTGTGTTGTATTTGCAGCGCATTTCTGTATTTGGCTATGTTGTGAGTACTTGCAGCGCTTTTCTGTATTTGGTTGTGTTGTAAGTTTTGCAGCGCATTCCTGTATTTGGTTGTGTTGTATTTGCAGCGCATTTCTGTATTTGGCTATGTTGTGAGTACTTGCAGCGCTTTTCTGTATTTGCAGTGTGTTTCTGTATTTGGTTGTGTTGTGAGTATTTGCAATGTGTTTCTGTATTTGGTTGTGTTGTGAGTACTTGCAGCGCTTTTCTGTATTTGCAGCGCGTTTCTGTATTTGGTTGTGTTGTAAGTTTTGCAGCGCATTCCTGTATTTGGTTGTGTTGTATTTGCAGCGCATTTCTGTATTTGGCTATGTTGTGAGTACTTGCAGCGCTTTTCTGTATTTGCAGTGTGTTTCTGTATTTGGTTGTGTTGTGAGTATTTGCAATGTGTTTCTGTATTTGGCTATGTTGTGAGTACTTGCAGCGCTTTTCTGTATTTGCAGTGTGTTTCTGTATTTGGTTGTGTTGTGAGTATTTGCAATGTGTTTCTGTATTTGGTTGTGTTGTGAGTATTTGCAGTGCCTTTCTGTATTTGCAGCGCGTTTCTGTATTTGGTTGTGTTGTGAGTATTTGCAGCGCATTTCTGTATTTGGTTGTGTTGTATTTGCGGTGCATTTCTGTATTTGGTTGTGTTGTGAGTATTTGCAGTGCCTTTCTGTATTTGCAGCACATTTCTGATTTGGTTGTGTTGTAAGTATTTGCAGCCTGTTTCTGTATTTTGTCATGTTGTGAGTATTTGCAGTACGTGTTGTCAAACTGATTAAGATTTCTTAATTTGCTGGTGTTTTTTCTATTTCCGTGTTTTTTTCTCCATTTGCAGCCTGTAGAGTCTCTCAGCCACCGTAGAATAGGGATCAGGGACTGTCATGGTCACCATTCACTTTCATTCTATAAAAAAAGAGTAGTTGTGAAATGCTGCTAAATATCACATTTTCATGGAAGAAAAAAAATCATAAGGGTTAGAACAATGTTCAATGATTTAATCCTATTATCATATTAAATTGAATGTCCATGATTTTTCTTCATCACAATTCATACTTAAGTTTTACAAAGGACATTTACCCATTAATGTAAAAAAAAAGAACCTGAAGCTTCCAGCTGCTTTATATGATTTATTATTTAATAATTTGTCATTTGTGAAATACCCATCTCTCCTTCATCTATACCAATACACTAGAGTATGTTGCAGATAATGTTCTTTTTTTATTGATGGCCTTTCAGATGGAGTAATGTCACGCTCACTGTATTCTGGTATACTGCTATGATGCCAGCTCTATCACATAGGGGTTCTGAGTGGGAAAGTCCATTAGAAGTTTCCTGGAATTGGCCTAACAGCTGTGGTTTACCTCAACAACTTCCACAAAACCCGATTCTCTATTTAGCAACACTCGCAGGAAAATGATCAGAGACAACAGCACTCCACTGCAGCACTGACGTTAAACCTCGTTTCAGCTCGTTTAACCATCATGCCTTTATTGGCTCTTTGGGTTCCACTGGCTTCATAAAACACATTTCTGTTCTTATTAAATCCTGCAAGCTTTCATGCTGTGCTCACAGGATATGTGAGCTGAGGAATCCACTCTCTGTTTATACGTAAGTGAAGCTCACAAGCATGCATTACTCCTCCTGCTGGGCTAACTGGGCCTTTCTGTCTGCAAGAGCATAAGATAGACTAAGTGCTATTGATTTTCTAAACTTCATTTGAGCATCCCACGATCTGCTTAAACATATTCTCCATAGGTCAAAAGCTCAATGCTGTAGGTGTTCGGTTCAAGTATAAGATAAGGAGATAATAAAGATGTTTGAAGGGGAAAGCATTCTGATGGATGACAGTTTGAATGATCTATAGACTGTGAATGATCTTAAGTTTTATTTTGTTGCTATTTGTGACAAAAAGGTAACTGATCTCATGAGAAAACCTAATTATTTTAAGAATTGACAATTTTGTATGAAATATTTCCCAAAGCGTTAAATAGTTATGATTGTCATGAATGTTGTGACATAAATATTAAGATGTCATTTTGTGTTTTTAGACGATATTAAGATATAACTGTATTTAATGATTATATTGTTTGTGTTTATATATATATATATATATATATATATATATATGAATGTATATTAAATATATAATATATACAAATATTATTTCAATAAATGATAACTATTATAGGCTATATAGTTATGTATAACTATAAACTATATATGGATATTTATTGTCTTACAAACATTTTTATTAATGATAATTGTAAGATGGCAATATACATTGCATATCAAATATTATGTTAACGGGGACGTATTATGCCCCTTTTTACAAGATGTAAAATAAGTCTCTGATGTCCCCAGAGCGTATAATTGAAGTTTTAGCTCAATATACCCCACAGATTAATTTTTACAGCTTGTTAAAATTGCCATTTTTGGGGTATGAGCCAAAACGTGCTGTTTTGAGCATGTTGCTTTTAATGTGAGTGAGCTGTTGCTCCCGGAGAAGAGGGCGGAGCTTCAAGAGCTCAATCTCTGCATTAGCAGTGCTAGCCTTTGCAAATAAACATTACATTATTAATACAAGCCTATTATCTTTACAGAAAACTACTCGGTTTCAAAGTCAGTCATCTGATTATACTGTGCATAATAAATCTGCGTTTATGAATTACACACACGGGGAGCACGGCGGGATAAAAATAACAACATAGCTGGTCTCATGCTATCACAAACTTTATAAGTCCCACTTCTGATTATGAGCTCGACAGCTTCAAGCGATCGACTCACATTGCTTTCATACGCAACTTTTAACTAACCTTACCACATTCCTATTCACGATCATTCTGGCAGCACTTAAAGGCAGCATCAGTGAAAACACACCAGAGACAATGATAGCTTTAGCAATTAGCCTTACAGAGTGCCAAGAAGCTCTTTCAGAAAGGCAATTTGGAAAACAAACGCATGATACTTACTTTGTCTGGAGCTGACGTTCATGCACAAAGCGTTGATATTAATTCCTAAACATACTGGGGACGTTACCGATTTTTCCCGGGATATTTCCTTCGAAAATGAAATTTAACCACAGTGTCCTCGGCTCAGATGAGATTATGGCGACTCCTATGTTCATTAGTGCATCCTAAAACACAACACTTGTAAAGCCTCTTTGGTGCTGATATTGTATATATCTCCAGTAATGGTGGACCGCAGCCTCTCGCTCAGGGCTGTGTTTATCCTAATAGGGCAGAGAGCGTCACAAATGGGCGAGACTTTTTCCCTTCAGTGACGTGCACAGAGGGAGAATCTGAAACAGCTCGTTTGGAGAGACTGTTTATGATTTATTGGTTTTATTAAAAAATGAGTTGGTGGATTTTTAACATTATAGGCTGGTTGTTTTCACACACTGCAGCCACACAACTGTGTTCAAACAGCTTATAAAAGTGATTTTTGCATAATAGGTCCCCTTTAATTTTCAAACATCCATTCTGAATAAACTGGAGAAACAAAAGCAATATATTATGAAATATTGTAAAATGTTGTAATATACGCTATATATATGCTCTGTGATATTGGCCTCTGCATCAGACCCATTTACAACATGGTCAAAGCTTTTATCATCCTAACTAGCCCCATCTGACCACGCAGCCATTAGTGGAGGTTTGGATCATTTATGAACAGGAAGCAAACAAAAGTTCTGTGGGTTTGGCAATACATGCTTGCAGCAGATGTTTTTGTGTGTCTCCATGTCAAAAATATGAATAACGTCAAAACGCTTATTGATTATGTCTAAAGCACTATTGAAACTAAAAATAACAAAGTTAACATTTTTCACAAGCAGTGGTTTCTTCTGTATGTCTTACAATATAGACACCAAATTACACTTTGATGCAGGAATAGCTCAAGAATAACCTCCATTTGAGGCAGATAATGACTAAATGTAAAGATGAAAGGAATGCACTTATGTGAACAGGATATCAATTACCAGACGTGCTTCCTCTGATCTCCGTTGCTCAGGAGGCTGGATGGCTGATAGCAGAACAGGATGTAGCTTTTTTTCAGTCTAACATTCACAAGTAATTCCTGTGCTAATGGAACTCTTCCAAACAATCTGCAAAAAACACACTTAAACTAGACCATTAGGTAGGTTTGGTTTAATTTCTAACATGCAAAAATATGGCACTGTATTAGCAAAAGACAAATTCACACAATTCAAATATAATATTGTAGTTTTCTTTTTAAACATGCATGTCCTTTTGGTTGAATATAGCCCTTGTTCATCTCTTACGAGTTCAATACATATATTCAGTACAATATTTTTGCTACACCCAGGATGCGGCCCATCTTCCACTGCATTTCTCCACCTTGCATCCTTGTGATCCTACTCCAGAGTTCCAGAAGGCTATGAATCAAAATGACGAAGAATAAAAAAAACTTTTCCAAAAAGAAATGCAAAAATAAGTGTTTTACCCAAACAAATTTAAATTCTGTCATCATTTACTCACCCTCTTGTCGTTCCAAACCTGTCTGATTTTTTTCTTCTGTGGGACACAAAAGAAGATATTTGAACCCATTTGACTTTCATGCTATGCAAAGAGACATTTTTCAAAATATCTTCTTTTGTGTTCTACAGAAGAAAATCATACAGGTTTAAATAATGACCGAATTTTCATTTTTGGGTAAATTAACCCTTTAATATAAACAAATTACACAAAACATATATTACAAGAATACAAAAAAATGAAACCAACTTTATGCTTTTGTATTCACCAGCTCCACTGTACCAGCAAACAGTGCCCTGAAAAGTTTAATAAGCCATAAAAAAGAAAAAAATAACAGATTCTCATTCTCAGAACAAGTCACATTCTTGTTATTGCAACATGCAATACATTAGCATAATATAATGCACTTGCACTATAGATAAAAAAAAGAAAAGAAATAAAAATGTATAGATTTCACTTTGCATTGGAATAATTTTTCTTTAAAAGAGTTCAAATGTATTGAATCCTACAATATGAACAGCTGATTGTAATATTTCATGTAGATCTTAATTTTAAAAAGACAAAAAGTCATTCAAGATTTAGTGCAAAATTAGTTTGGTGCTAATGCATTGTTGGATAGCCAAGACAGCAACAGAAATGGCTGGAAGCCATAAAGATAGGTTAGAAACAATTTTTCGGTGAGTCCTTGTCGAGAAAAAAAAAAAACTTTAGTTTAACTCTGTATATAATATAAATTGATATTTTAGCTTTTTTCTTTGAGGGTTTTCACATGGCATTCATCATCCATCTTCTTTGGTTTCAGCTCCAATACCCGTCTACATCAATGCTCACAATTATGTCTCTGAGAGAGAGAAAAGGAAATGAGAGAGACATTTAAGAGTATGATCTCATTTCAGCTCAGCTGCAGACAACCAGCAGCATTTTTTTTTTAATAATTCTGATTGTATATTTATAACTGTTTCATAAAAATAGAATTAAGTGCAATCAAAAATATTGGTTGTATTTTTCTAATACTGATACTGACAGTTTCATGTTTTCAAAGTTGAGTTGGGTGCAACATGTCCCCAATATCTACTCCCCTGTGTGTGTGTGTGTGTGTGTGTGTGTGTGTGTGTGTGTGTGTGTGTACAGAAAGAGAGAGATAGTTTACCTGTAATCAACAGATAAAGGACTATAGCCAGACCCACAACAATGGAAACGATACTAAGCAACAAAGCTAGACGCCCAAGTCTTCTGGCCCCGTCATAATCTTTTGCTTGTATCATGGACCGAGACTGAAGTAGATCAGAAAGAAAACCATGGATAAATAAGCTTTATAAATACATATGGTGGCCGCATTATGAAGTATTAGGAGCCCCATGAGCTACCATAAACAGAAGAGTTTCTTTTTACTTTTTACTTTTTATCTGCTTTCTAATTTCTTAGGCTACTAAACGTGAACTCTAAAAGTAATTAAGCTTCATTCTAAAAGTAATGAATACGTTTAACTCCAGTGACACACTCACCAAATGCGCGAAATAAAGCGCAAACAGGTTTATTGGAACGGCCGGGCAGAAGCAGGAGATCACGGCCACCCACATGAAGCTGCAGGGCTCGCGTTCTCCGGGCGTTGGCGATGACGCGCGGCTGAAACTGACCCGCGACGGAGAGCGGGGCTCTGAGAAAACGTTAACCACAGTCTGTTCATTCTGTTCCGCTTCAAGACTCTTCACGAGGTGTGTATCAGAAGGCGAGTGGTTTAGTTCTCTTTTCAGCTCTTTGTCTGAGATGTCAAGAAGTTTCTGAGTATCTCCGTATTCGGTGGACTGCAGCGCGGCTCTCTCGCGCAGTGCATCTGTCGCGTGAGGGGCGTCTGTATTAATAGCCATCTCTTACAGAATAGGTCCCTTTGTGTAAGAACAACATCAAATATACACTCTTATGAGGTTATCTCGATCAGCATTAGATCTTTAATTTAATCCAATTGTTCGCAGAGCAGTTCGAGTGAGATATTCATACACCTATTGGACAACTATCCACTTCATCAAAATTTACCAGTCACGTCTTACATTGGAGATGCGAATCTGGATACTTTGCGTAAATCAATCAGTTTGCATTGGACACGGCGTAGGGGCGCCCTAACGGCGGCATCTGATTGGTGGATTCACACGCGTTAATTGACGCAAGCGCGAGCATCTCTTATCTGTGGATCCAGACGCTTTAATTAATTCGTTTCTGTTCAGAGCGGATTCTAATCTCAGTTACGAATATATGATTACATGCTGTTTTATACTGACCTGATTAATGTTTTGCTTGCATGCCGTATTACACTCATTTCAGTCATGTAGGCTAATTCTGCAAAATGTAATTTATGAAAAATAAGTTTACTTTAAAATAAAGCCTAAAAAAAAACCGTAGGGAAGGTTTTGTAGGTTATAGGTTCCCCTTAGGTCAGGGATAGGCAAATTCGGTCCTGGAGGGCCGGTGTCCTGCAGAGTTTAGCTCCAACCCTAATCAAACACACCTGAAGAAGCTAATCAGTGTCTTCAGGATCATTAGAAAGTTACAGGCAGGTGTGTTTGATTAAGGTTGGAGCTAAACTCTGCAGGACACCGGCCCTCCAGGACCGAATTTGCCTATCCCTGCCTTAGGTTCTCACAAAAAAAAAAAAAAAATCACTGCAATGTTCTGGGAGGTTAGATTTTGTTTTTGGTTACAAAAAAACTGCTGGGTCAATTACTTAAAAATTGTAGTCTGTGATTCCAAATTACATGACAAAAAATTGTAGTTAGTAATGTAATACAAAATAATAATCAGACTACTTTTTGGTTACTTAGATTACTTTTGACCCAATTCGTTTCTCATGTTGATTTTAATAATCTTATACTGATATAAAAATACAAAGAGAAGGAAAATATACTCCATTTGTTGTTATTAACAACATGAAGTGAACATGTAATTAAACATTACGTCAAGGTTTCCTAAACTGAGGTTTGTAAAGAAACATTACAAACCCCAGTTTGAGAGTTTAATGAAAAGCAAGTGAATGAATCATATAAATTTAAAACTAAAATCATTTTAAAATAGCAATCAAAATAAAACACACTAAATTATTATTTTTTTGCCTGTGTATCATGTGACCATTAACCAATGTCAGAGAACTGTAAATTCAATTTCAAATTTCAGATGTGTTAATTATTAACTTATTTCCTTAAAATCTCAGGAGGAACTTCAAGTAAATATATCAGGTGAAAGAGTTTCGGCTGAAAAAAAATGTTTGGGAATCCTTGCTTAACATGTAAATAAGAAATAACGTGAATTTGTGCATTTTAATGTGTTTGAAGCACAAAAGCCTCACTGATCAGTAGTTGAAGCAATGTTGAAATGTTGAGAAAACACTTCTTAAAACTGAAATGAGTTTTGTAAATCCAGTGGTCAAATGCTGAGTGGCCTCTCCATTTTCTGTGTAGTTAAATCCACCTGACTATTGACCGGTCTTTGTGTGAATGTCCAAAAAACTGGAATACTTTCTGAATGTACATAAGCAGTCTATTTAAAAAAAAATAAAAAAATAAAAAATAAATTAAAAGATGAAAGAAGAATTAGGGAGAACCAATAAATGATTTATTGCTATTGTGTGAATATCTAATCAAGAAAAAAAAGTAATTGTAGTCTGATTACAAGTATTTTCAAATGTAATTTATTCTAACTACAAGTACTGAATTTTGAAACCGATTACACAATCCAGATAACATGTAATCAGTTACCCAACACTGCTTACCCAGAACAAGAATGTTTTTGGTTCCTCCAAAAATAGTCATATTTGGAGTAACCTTATGGGAACGTTAGAGGGACATTGTGCATTTGCTGGGTGCTATGTAAAAATCACTGATTTTTTTTTTTTTTTTTCAAACTTTTTCATATTCATCCATTCTCTTACCAAAATGATTAAAATATGCATAACATTGGTAATACACAAAGTTATTTTCACTGGTAGCCTCATTTTGTCATATCTTACAGCATGTGGACATAAGAGTGAATAAAAATAGAAAGGGTGGAAAACTAAAATATAAATATATCTGCTTGATAAACAGTAGATCCAACTCTGCCAACGGCTCTGATCTCTGTACAAACAATCCATTGACGCCCTCTATCGGTCATATTTTACATAACACTTAAAACACTTTAACCAGTGCAAGATAACAGTTTTAGGCATATACATATTGTAATTAATAAATCTCTAGCATTTTAAAAACGAGTGACAACTTGCCCTGACCTAAAATGTGTGCAAAATACAGTTTCTTGAGAACATAGTTTAACCTTTCAGTTAAAAGCCAAATTTTATACATGACTCTTGTATGAAATTGTGATTTTTGTTTAGTTCTTTTTCCAACAGATATGGCAAAAAATAGATACTTTTTAAATAATGGGTTAACACAGACCTGCCACTTGTTACCAAAGCCACACTCTCCCTCAGTCAAAATTCTCTCATAAAATTCCTAATAATGAATGGTTTTGAGTCAACCTGTTTCAACTATGTTCAAGCCAGTCTGGAAAGAATAGCTTACTATTATTTAGTGGTCATAATGCATTACTTATGCTGCTGCCTAAACCACAAATCATTTAAATGTTGTATAAGTGCTGTACCCTTATCTGAAGTAGCTTCAAAATTGTGCGCTACGGTGAATGAGACAAGATGCAGACTATATTCACCATGGTAGCTATAGGAATTTGTCCATTATTGGACACATGCAAGTTTCCTCATTTTTATGCCTGGGCAGCAGCTGTTGCAAAGGCTAAATGTACAGAAAATTATTGTCAATGACCTCTGCCATGCAAAATATACTACACACATCAAATATACATTATAAAACACTTGTTTATTAGTTAGTTTGATATTACGAAACAAAAGCCCATGGGATTTAAATTCATATTTTTCATGGTCATTTAGAACCCTCTCAGATACTTAATCAAATTTAAAGGAAAAAAAACAACAACTCAAAGTTCAAACGTTTTGATAATTTGATAACATTTTAAAAAATATTTACATTTAAGAAAATTCAAGACAAAAAGCTTTCCCTATTTAATATATTTTCTGTTTCAAATAATGAATTTTAAAATATCAAAGATCTACAACAGAGATGATCCAGAATCAATAAGATCCACAGCACTCTCAGAAGAAAATGGTGCATGCTGGGTAGAGCTGACCACAACAGTTCTTCAGCTGGCAGCTTTAGCGTCAGGACAGGGTCATAAAGTTTGCCAGAGAAGAACTGCGGTAGGTCAGCCAATATTCACTCATCAGCATCCACTACAAACCTAGAAGATAAAAACAAGACAGAAGATTACTTTTCAAAAAAAACACAAGATATGTTCCACAACCACAAGTTTGTTCTCCCTGTAATTACAAAAAAAAAAAAAAAAAAAATCTTTATTAACACTGCAATTTCCATAGAGTACCACCAAAATACAAATATGACACTTAATTTAAACTAAAACATAATATACAGGGTGCAACAACAAGGATGGCCTGCTGTCAGCGTGAGTGTTTCGGACTGGTTTACTGTCATCTGTCCTATTGGGTCAGTGAAATATCTTACATTTTTTAAATCAAATACATGAATTTTATGCTTTGCAAACCTAAAAATGTAATGTTCTGAGACATTTTGTGGCAAATTCTACTTGTCAACTTCCTAAACATGAATTTATGACATTAAGTTTCTGTTTAATCTAATTTCAAGGTTTTTTTTGTAAAAAGCATACATTTGATTGAAGTGTAAAATAAATTATTTAAAATAATACATTTAATCAATTTAAATTGACAAATGTAAAACTATTTGAATTAACTTTAAATGTGTATTTTTTCTCTTTACTCTTATGGGCTGATTGTGAAGCTTATGTAACTTAAACTTTACTATAATTTCATCTTAAGTGCCAAAGGAATTGTAAAAGATTTATTGCTTGAAAGTAAAAAAAAAAAAAAAAAAAAAAAAAACCTGTTGCTTTTATCATTATTTCTTCCTACATTATTTCTCTAAGATAAATAATAAATAATGAAAGTCTTATGTATACTATCACTAAAAAAAAAAAAAAAAATTTAACAACAATGTCAATCATGATTTTGGAGTTTCACAAATGAGGCCAAGAATACTCATCATTACTCAGATCCCCAACAAGACACGCTGTAATAAACTTGCAGAACATTCTTGCTTACAAGCGTGTTTTGTCTAAAAAGAGTCTATATTTTCCATTGCACAGAAACATGGCATATACTGAATCATGCTAACTCTATGACACAGACTCGGGTTGCTCGCACTTTCCGTCTTGCTTCCCTCCCCGTGCTGCGTTTGGTAATAATCTACCATTCTTTCTCAGTACTCCGTGTCCCTCGTTCATTCCACCCTCCCCCATCCAGCAAGCCGGCGTAGACACGCAGACATGAATCAGCAGGCATTGGGGGTGGAGGCCAGAGGACAAGGTAAGGCCTTGAGATCACAGTTCAGACATAATGTCATCTATGATGCATAGAACAAACACGATAAACAGTTTGAATATTACGTGTGACTCAAATGTTATATTCTCACATGAGAAGCTTAAAGGGATAATTCCCCCCCCCAAAAAAAAAATACAGTTTGGTCATGTACTCACCCCATTCTTTGAACCCTGTATCATTTTTGCTCATGTGTGGAACACAAGATATTTATAAGATGTCCAAGCTTTACTTTTCTATGTAATGAAAGTAAATTGTGGCCATGACTGTCAAGCAAGTTTAAGTAAAACTTATGGTCCGAATTTTAATTGCCGAGTTCTCATGGCTCCAGAAAACTTGAAATATATCAAACAAGTTGTATGAACTACTTGGGTGTGTAAATATCACATTTAAATTTTGGGCGAACAATCCTTTTAACTATTAAAAGTGCTATCATTTTAAAATATGTAGATATGAATCTAAACTCCCAGACTCACTGGAAAAATGTGCCTGTGGTAACATTTCTGCAAAATTATATTGTTACTTCTTGCACATTCACTTTCAAAGTAAAATGTCCAGAGAATGGAGATAAAAGTGTGTTTATTTTTAAATCGCTGACAATTGTACGTATCACAGCAGTTTGGAAATGTTGGGTGAGTGGTGCTAAAAAGTTAGTCGCATTTTAAAATAGCGTATGAGCTACAGTAAATCTAACCGATAGTGTTAATAAATGCAAACGTGAGATAAAAATTAATTTGCTGAAGCAAACAGGCCATCTTTTATTGTGACCTGTGTTTCTCGTACCAGAGAGCTTCACATCGCTAATGTAATATTGTACCAGGTGAGCTACTGAGCAAGTTTACTACTTCATGTTATGAAGACATCAAAATGTATTAGTTTGGAAACCATGCACTATGATCAGCATTTTAAGTTCATAACATAGTATTGTGCAAGGGAAAAAAATATTAACTAACAAATCTTCCGTTATAATCATAATTTGTGCGCACAGGAATAAGAGTCGAGAGAGGCATGTTTTTCCAATGAGCATGTTACAAAATTCATGATTTCTGATTGATAAAAAGAAGGCCTCAGTGATATCACAAAGGCTGAATTTGTGGACTTTTGTGTATTCTTTATAATATCACCAGTAAATTACTATATATGTGGTAATTAGTGCTTATTAGTCATTATATAGCATTAATTCTACCTCAAAAGTTTGGACTCACTACATCACGCGCTATACAAATCACCTAAATTAAATAAATGGATGTTCATTTCAACACAATGAAATTTCCAGGGGCATCGCAGAAGTGCAAGCAAATTAGCCTGAATTGACAATGTTTGCATATCTGAACACACTAGAACACACAAATGGTGGCCATTTTAATGCACTGGCATCAATACAGAAATGTGTCATTTTGTATTTAAATACACATTCTGTTTCACAAAAAAAAAAAAAATACCAGATTAAATGTCTTCTGATTTAAAAACAAAAAAACCAAAAAACTATTACTGAGGGAAGTATGGTGCGCACATACCTCACCATTGAACTCAAATATAAAAAGAGATGTGGTTTTGTCAGCTGTAAAACACATTTGCTTTTTATTACAGCTGGTTGATCTTAAGCAACGCAACCCACCTTCCAGATCCACAACAGGGTAAAGTGCAGTCCGAGTTTATAAATGGATTCCTCAAACATGAGAAAAAAGGTGACCAAGTTAGCTTTCTGTCTCTTAAAATGGCTGTAACTGCATAACGGTACTTTGATTTGAACACCAATTCAGAAGACCTGTCTATTTTTGGATGCCTGGTTGAAAAGTGTTGACTTGCTATGACTCAAATACTAAGCTAGCTGGATAGAAAACCAATGATACAGATGTAGAATGTCACGAGGAGCGTCTTTTCAAGGATTTTTGCTGATACGCATTGTCTTAGAGTCACTCAGTGACGTCTTTAGAAAATACTCAGAGCATTTGAGGCCTGCTCTCCACAGAAAGTCTACATGTTTAAACATTTAAACTGCACATTGTCCTTATGTAGATTTTATTCTAGATTATATTTAACAATTAAAAAAAAAATCATGAAAATAAACCATGCCAGTACATTCAGTGGCATTTAAAGGTTACTATAGTAACTCAACAGCAACTTATAGTATCATGGGATAGAAAAAAGGTAAAACAATATGCAATTATTATTAATATAAAGTAAAATATATTCAACTAAATGTATTTTTTTCACATACAAGAGACGTAAAACAACGCGTACATGAAATAGCTGAACTATCAGAGCATATAAATATATATAACGTTTGTTACGTCACTTCCTAAATCTGTAATATTCCACTGAAACGTTCAATGACCAGCAAACCCGATTGTAACGTCACATATCGAGCAAAAACTACGGAGATTTCCTCATCAGAGGTGAATGAATTACATAAGGATGTTCTTACCCAACCAAATCAGGAAACACGCTTTAGCAGACACGTTGGCATCTATGCAGCAATAAAAAGGACTGACGTGATTGTACTGAATAACTATCTGGTATTTACTCAACATGTCTCTGTCGCGTCGGATTAGATTTTTCTTGAGAGAACTTTAAATACACAGATTACACTCGCACCCTCGAGTACAGCCTTTAGTAGGCTGGAAGTTTGGCCGGTATAATGGAATGAAACTTATGTAATGACCTCCGCCCGGTGTCCAACATATTCGATGATGGCCTGTTCTAATATTATAATCGTTGATTTTATCGCGAAATTAACGCGCATTCGTACCTCTAAAGAATCTGTTTTTTTCCGCCCCACCTAAATGAACTGCCTCGCCTTTCCCCGGAGCTAATAAAGCTGTTCTATCTAAAACCCGACAGAAGCAGACTGCGGATTAGATTAACTACAAAGCTGG
Source organism: Tor tambroides (assembly GCA_021397915.2). NCBI lineage: Eukaryota > Metazoa > Chordata > Actinopteri > Cypriniformes > Cyprinidae > Tor > Tor tambroides. The sequence continues at coordinate 53,019 of JAFVLL020015388.1, forward strand.
TTAATGTCTGAAAAGTTGATTAACATAAACGCTCACCTCACTGGTAAAGTGATTCCTCCGTTCTCGCCTCTCACGGTTACCGGTGTCTGCGATCAGCTGGCAAAGGGAGTGACGCGATTAGTAACAGCTGGCCACTGGATCTGCGACGTCAAGGTTTCGCTATGACGACCTGTCTTCCGTAGATTATAAATGACTTGCATTTCAGCCAACCTTAAACCTCGACTCCCAAGAAAGGGGGCGGGACAAAACAGTTCCAACCAATTAAAATGCTTTCTGCTCAGGGACGATCCGGTTCCAGCCAATCATCTGTACATGTGAAAGTTTACTGAACATCCCCCAAAGTTTTTTTCCCCCAAAATTAATTTCACTAAAATAAAAAAATACAAAACGTGCCAGGTGTATACTCAATAAAACATTCATTATAAAGGTATAAAAAATCAAACATGTTGTTATAAACAGATATTTCTCTCAAAAAGCACAGAAACAAAAAGGGTCTGCATCTGTAAAAATAAAATGTCAATAAAATGTTTGGCGGCTGTTTCTCCTTATGATTCCCCTCTGTAACCTTTATTGGTGTTGCTAAGTTTGGCTGCACAGCACTATGTTCTTCTCTCTAAACTGATGGCCTTGTTCTAAGTATAGGATCAGCGTCTGAGCCAAAAACAGGTCGTATGATCACTTTTGAGTAGAATATTTATTGCTTTATACTATTCGCACTTTGCTCTTCTTGTTAAAGGCTAACTCTACTGACTGGTTCTGTACAAATCTAATATGATGACAGATTTTCTTCTTGTATTTTCTTTTTGTATACAGATGAATAAAATGGGTTATCAAATGATCTAGATATTATGCGCACTGTTATTGCATTGCAAGTGGTAAACATCTCTACTTATCTCAGATATATAACTTATGTGTGAACGCCAGACTGTTTTCTCCATTCCCGTTGGGCACGTAGTATGAGTTCTGTTTCCATGGAGATGCGTCATCACGCTCAAACGACCTTCAGAACGCTGAGTTTTTCGCGCTTCCATCTAGTTATTAGGTTGGCTTGAGAAAGCCAACCTACTGATCTTCTACTTAAGCTTATTATTATTAGGTTGGCTTGAGAAAGCCAACCTACTGATCTTCTACTTAAGCTTATTATTATTATTATTATTATTCTTCTTAGCCAAATTTCTGAACGCATCTCCTCCTAGAGCTTTCAAGCTAGAACCACCAAACTCAGCCCAGCTCTTCAGACTGATCTCACTTAGTGTGCTATATCTTTTCTAACTGATCCGACTTATAGTTTTCATAAAAATGAATATTAAAAATCATAAAAATCCCATAGACTTACATTGACGGAATGTTCAAATGGGCCAAGACTATTCAAACTCCAACTGTCAAAATTCAAATCTAAACACACTGAAGCCCATTAGACTCAATCAGACTTCCCTTCTATGTACTATTTCTAACCCATTCAAACTCATTCAAACTCATCTAGCTAATATTTCTCATCTATCTATCCTAACGACATGCTAATCATGCTAGAAACATACTAACAATATGCTAGAAGCTTGCAAATCATGCTAGCAACCGGCTAGTCACTTGCTAATCATGCTAAAAACATGCTAGTGACATTTTAGTAACTTCCTAATCATGCTAGAAACATGCTAGCAACATGCTAGTCACTTGCTAATCATGCTGGAAACATGCTAGCGAAACGCTAGTCACTTGCTAATCATGCTAACAACATGCTAGTGACTTGCTAATAATGTTAGAAACATCTTGTGACATGCTGATACCTTTAGTCATCTTAACAGCATGCTAGTCACTTAATTAATTGTGCTAACAGCATCATCTTATCTTGTCATCTTTAAAACATCTTCGATCGCTTGTGATATGCCAGCAGCATGTTAGTCACTTGTTTGTCATCTTGTAGCATCTTTAGTAACATGTATCATGCTGAAACATGCTAGCGACATGCTAGTCACTTGCTAGTCATCGCTAGCAACATCTTATTAACATCTTAATCATCTTGAAACATCTTTAGCAACATGCTGATCAGCTTGCTAGTCATCTTGGCAACATGCTAGTCACTTGCTAATCATACTAGAAACATGCTAGCGACATGCTAGTCACTTGCTAGTCATGCTAGCATGCTAGTCACTTGTTAATCATGCTAGCAACATGGTAGTCACTTGCTAGTCATGCTAACAACATGCTAGTCACTTGCTAATAATATTAGAATCATGCTAGCAACATGCTAGTAACATGCTAATCATGCTAGAAACATCTTGCTTGTTATGCTAGTCATATGCAATCATCTTGTAACATCTTGTCTATGCTAATCATGCTAGAGCATGCTGAAACATGCTAGCAACATGCTGGTAAACGCTGGTCATGCTAGCAACATACTAGTCACTTGCTAATCATGTTAGAAACATCTTTAGCGACATGCTAGTCACTTGCAGTCATCTTGTAACATCTTCAGTCACTTCTTCAATCATCTTTGAGAAACATGCTAGACATGTTAGTCACTTGCTAGTCATGCTAGCAACATATAATCTTCATTAAATCATCTTGGCAACATGATAGTCATAGTCATCTTGTATCATAAGTCCTTGCTAACATCATCTAACCAGAATCATCGGCAACATGCTAGTCATTTCTAGTCATGTTAGCAACATGCTAGTCACTTGTTAATCATGCTAGCGACATGCTAATCATGCTATCAACATGCTAGTCACTTGCTAATCATGTTAGAAACATGCTAGCAACATGCTAGTCATTTGCTAGTCATGCTAACAACATGCTAGTCACTTGCTAATCATGCTATCACCATGCTATTCACAGGTTAATCATGCTAAAAACATGTTAATCATGCTAGAAACGTTAACATCTGTCGAATCTAAATATTCAAACTTCAAGCTTTTACAACTGCTTTAAACTTTCAGGCTAGGCTTTCTCAAGCCAACCTAAAGTTTGTCTTGACGAACTTTTTTATCTAGTTATTATTATTCTTCTTAGCCAAATTTCTGAACGCATCTCCTCCTAGAGCTTTCAAGCTAGAACCACCAAACTCAGCCCAGCTCTTCAGACTGATCTCACTTAGTGTGCTATATCTTTTCTAACTGATCCGACTTATAGTTTTCATAAAAATGAATATTAAAAATCATAAAAATCCCATAGACTTACATTGATGGAATGTTCAGATGAGCCAAGACTATTCAAACTCCAACTGTCAAAATTCAAACGTAAACAAACTGAAGCCCATTAGACTCAATCAGACTTCCCTTCTATGTACTATTTCTAATCCATTCAAACTCATTCAAACTCATCTATCTAATATTTCTAATTAATCTATCTATCTATCTATCTATCCTAGCGACATGCTAATCATGCTAGAAACATACTAACAATATGCTAGAAGCTTGCAAATCATGCTAGCAACATGCTAATCATGCTAGCAACCTGCTAGTCACTTGCTAATCATGCTAGAAACATGCTAGCAACATGCTAGTCACTTGCTAATCATGCTAGAAACATGCTAGCGACATGCTAGTCACTTGCTAGTCATGCTAGCAACATGCTAGTCACTTGCTAATCATGCTAGAAACATGCTAGCAACATGCTAGTCATTTCTAGTCATGCTAGCAACATGCTAGTCACTTGCTAATCATGCTAGAAACATGCTAGCGACATGCTAATCATTTGCTAGTCATGCTAACAACATGCTATTCACAGGTTAATCATGCTAAAAACATGTTAATCATGCTAGAAACGTTAACATCTGTCGAATCTAAATATTCAAACTTCAAGCTTTTTAGTCATCTTCAGTAACATCTTCAGTCACTTCATCATCTTGTAACATGCTAATAGCATGCTAATCATGCTAGTAACATGCTAGCGACATGCTAGTCATACTTCTTTAGTCATCTTTAGCAATATGCTAATGTTTAATGCTAATCATCTTTAGAAACAGAAATTGTGACATATGATACATTTTGCTAGTCATCTTCAACAACATCTTGATCCTTGCTAATCATGCTAGAAACATGCTAGCAACATGCTAGTCACTTGCTAGTCATGCTAGCAACATGCTAGTCACTTGTTAATCATGCTAGAAACATGCTATCAACATGCTAGTCACTTGCTAATCATGCTAGAAACATGCTAGCAACATGCTAGTCATTTGTTAGTCATGCTAACAACACGTTAGTCACTTGCTAATCATGCTATCACCATGCTATTCACAGGTTAATCATGCTAAAAACATGTTAATCATGCTAGAAACGTTAACATCTGTCGAATCTAAATATTCAAACTTCAAGCTTTTACAACTGCTTTAAACTTTCAGGCTAGGCTTTCTCAAGCCAACCTAAAGTTTGTCTTGACGAACTTTTTTATCTAGTTTATATTATAAATGTGTTGCAGTATGGCATCGTTTACAGACAGAAGGATTAAAGGCGCTTCTCAAACAACAAACATGCGTGAGGAGATTTCAGTTAAAAAAGACTTTCACGTCCCACCTTTGACTGCCACATTGAAAGAGAGCAAAAAGAAAAGGAAAGACACAGCAAAAGAGAAAAAGAAATCGAGGAATGGGGTTAACCAGTCAAGGGATTCAGGTGAGTTGGTTTGTAAAAACGACTAGAGCTGAGAGATTTTGAGTAATATCATATCATATGAAAATGTAGCTGCTGGAAAACAAGAAGACTTAGGCTACTTTCTTCTGTGGAACATAAAAGAAGATATTTTGAGAAATCCCTCAATTTTGTTTTTGGCCCATACAGTGGAAGTCAATGATAACCAAAACTGTTTGGTTATTCTTCAAAATATCTTTTGTGTTCAACAGAAGAAAGAAAGAAATTCATGAAGGTTTGCAACAACATCAGGGTAAGTAGCCTAAATGATGACATAAGTTGCATTTTTGGGTAAACTATCCCTTTAAATAAGAAGATTTATGCTAAAAACAAAATAAAAATAATCTGCCAATGGAAAAAAAAAACAAAATACATTGACATTTAAGATGCATTATCTGAAAAGTCTAAATATCATATGTAGTTAATAAGAATGTTTAGATATTTTATGGTGACACAAGGCATAGTTGATTAGGAATAGATATTTTCCAGTGCTGTCAACTAAATAGCATTACTGAAACATTTATTACCACAGTCTTTCTTTAACAGTATTTTACTTGTGTTGATTGATAGCTGCCTTATTCAGTACTTTAGTGCGTTGGGTTGCTGGGATTGTCTCAGAAGCATTGTGATATATTTTAAACCTTCTGTAGTTTCTCTGTTCTGGGAGATTAACTCGTAATCCATCCACCCATCTGACCTTCCTCTAGAGAAACTCCAGACAGAGCAGTGGACCAACGGAGAGATGAGTGATGCTCAGAGCAAAGGTCAGGCCAAAGTCAAAGAACGAAAGAGCAGCAAATCCAAAAATACCAAGGGTGTATCAGAAGTGGTTTCGACAGAGGAGGACAAATCTGATCTGACTCTTCTTGAACAGGACAGCTTAAGGTGGGAAGGAGCTCTGGAAGACCCCACTGCAGAAGCCCAGCGGTTGGAGGTCTACAAAGCCAACCGCCGTAAACGTTACATGGCATCAAGACAGGCTTTTCTACAAAATATTCAGCCTGGTTTAAGCATAGACTCAAGCTCTTCAAAACTAAATACACGAAACAAGCCTGGAGTTTTAACATGAAGAATTTTTATCACGTGAAGTCTTATAATCAGACACCTATCATGTGTAGAGTCTATTAGATATGAACAGGTTGTGTTCAAGAGTGTTTTTGGTGTTAACAACATAAAACTGTACTGGGAAAGTTCTTTAGACCTGAATGTGCAACATAATTTCTCTGTATGTGGATACTCTCAAATACACTCTCAGAAAAAAAGGTACAAAAGCTGTCACTGGGACAGTGCCCTGTCAAACGGCACACCTTTGTACCATGTTTATCCCTAAAAGCTGCATTTTAGTACCCTGAAGGTACATATTAGTACTGAAAGTGCACATAGTAGTACCTAAATGATACATATTAGCATCTTTTGAAAGGGTACCGACCCAGTGACTTCTTTTGTACCTTTTTTTCTGAGAGTGTAGAGGCCAACTGTCATGTATTGCATTATTGATCCCTGGTTTTGTTACCATGATGCATCCTATAAGCTGTTTAGTTCATCGATTTGAGCCTCTACTGAATCTATTTAGCATTGTCATCTTTTACTATGATAATAATATTTGATTTTTTTATCAGGGACTTCAGGAATTTGCCTTTTGTTTATTTACGTAGGTATAGTTCACTGTATTTCTTTTTTCACATTCTTAGATATAACATCAATGTACATTGCTCGCCTTTATTTATTTTTCTTTTTTTTAAATACTTATATTATTATAATAATCATGTATTATATAATACAAACTATTTAAATAAGATTTACTGCATATTACTTGCAAACACACATAATGTATTTACATAATATACATTTATTTATTTCTACACTACTGTTCAAAAGGTTGGGGTCAGTACAATGTTTTGTTTTGTTGTGTTTTTTTTTTTTTCTCAAAGAAATTAATACTTTTATTCAGGATACATTAAACTGTTCAAAAGCGAGTTAATATGTTTATAATGTATTATTTTAAATAAAGGCTGCTCTTTTGAATGTTCTATTCATCACATAATTAAAAAAAAACACTTTCTACATAAATATTACTGTTTTAAACATTATTTAAGAATGAAATAATATTAAGAAGTGTTTTCAGCATATTAGAATGATTTCTGAAGGATCTGTGAGGAATACATTCTATTTTAAAATAAATGAAAATATAAAAGTTGTTTTAAATAGTAATATTTCAAAATGTTACTGCATAAGAGACTTCTTTCAAAAACATTGTTAAAAATCTTATCGACCACAAACTTCAGTATTCACATTCATGTATAAAACAAATTGCTATTATTAATGTTGATATAAATTAATGCTGATCATGAAAATAAAAAAGTCCAAACCAGTAAAACATAATTTATTGTTCTTTAGAAGTTACAGATATTTACAGAGTATGACAAACGTGCTATATTTTCCAACTGAATAAAAAACAAGACAATGAACCATGAATGAGTTAACAGTGACTAAAACTGCCCAACCAGTGCAAATGATACACTTGATTTGCAGCACATTGTATGCCCTGTGTGTATAATTATAAACTGAAACTGTAAAATATGGTTGCCAACCTGATTTCACTTTTTGTAGTGGGTAAGTAAACTGGACCTATTAAAGGGCTCGTCTATTTGCATGTCATTAATAATGCATCAGTACAGCAACATGCTTCCTGATAGACAACTGGACCAACATGGAAGTCATCACATTAAAATCGCTTATCAGCAATATTAGTCTGTACAGTGCTGTACTATTTCTCACTTCCTTTTTTACTTTCTATATGGTGTGCATTTTGTGGATCACTGTTCCCCCTTAATAAAATAATAGCAATAAAATGTGGTGTTGTTTTTTTTTTAATAAAAACTATAGGCAGTCCACCTAACTAACTAAGTGATTGTGGAAAATATTAGATAATGTTAGATCTAGTGTACTTGATAAAGGGATCTTTTCAATTCTCTGCTACATAGCTTCTTAAGGTCTAAGCTCTATTTCATGGCCCACATATCACCTCCAGATTTGGACTGTTGTATATGACCCATATATCTCTGCACAAATTCTTGCTGATAAGAACAGAAGTGAGTTATGAGGATGTGGGATGGAAAACTGGGCTGCATGGTAGAAGAGAGAGAGAATAAGAGGCAATATAAGAGAGCAGCTCAGCATTTCTTTTGTAATATGGTCTTTTGTAACATGTTTGTCCAGCTCTATTATATACGCTCCCCTTTTGTGACCACCGTCACATTCAGCATCCTTTGCTCAGTGTTCATCTAATCCTCCTAAGCACTATGATTGGATGTGCGCTCAGTGATTGTCTATTTTTCCACTACCCATGCTCCATTTCACAGCTTGATGACCAACAACGCCACCTAGATCCATCAAGCATGTAGTGTGCCAGAGTGACTGTATGTAATAACTGATTAACTCTATTACATCTACTTTTTCTTCTAAGCAAATGCTGTACAAACTAGACAATATTTACAAAAACAAAAATTCCTAAATATATTATCTTAATAAATTATTCCGATTGAAATAAATATAGGATTGTGTTCAGAAAAGTAGATCTGAATCTGAGCTAACTGGCAAAATCGCAAATTTTCTTTGGAAGCTCAGAGATCTGCAGCGAGAACAGAATAAAAGCTTCTGATTTTTTCATAGTCGTATGTGGGTAGTGGTTCTTCTCTCTGAATATCAGTGTAAAAATGGCAAAGTCTTTGTGAACTGTGTACAAAGCTCTTGAAGAGACATACTGTAATGCACTGGCCTTTATAAATGTTACAAAAAAAAAACATCTTCTGAGTAAAGGCATGATTGGATGGGATGGACTGTGGACAGAATGGCTGAATTCTGATCATTCAGAGTTCAAACTGTTGTCAGTGGTCACATGGGCTGCAGCTTCAGCCAGCTAAGGTCATCTGACCTATGAAAGAAAGAAAACCTCAGTAAAAACATTAACAATACTATAACGCTCTGATGGTATGTGGTCGCTTTTAGCCTCTTTAAAGGAGCACTTAGCATTTTTCTACTGCACGACGAATTGTGTATTTGAACAGTATTTCAACGAATGTTTAAAATGATGTACACTCACATCAGAAGAAGAATCCATATCAGTTTCATAGCAGCCATTTTGAGATCAAATTACCGGCTTTTTCCTTCTCACTGGCTGCATCTGAAATTACATTCTGTCTGACTATGTACTTTTTTTGAATAAGTAATTACTCTGTGAGCTTTATGAAAATGTGTGGTATGAATGTGTGTAGTATGAATGAAATCTGGATGTACTACATTCATCATGTTGTCACTGTCATGTGACCTACCAGTGTCAGCTGAGTCACTTCACTGCTATTCACAAACCCTTTCCTGTGGGTTCATGGGATAGTAAAGTTTCCATTAGATGTGGATGTAGTAATTCATTCAGATAGTTTCGCACAGCCTCCTGTTGTAAGAATACTGTAAATTTGCACGCACTGCTCTTTTCACATACTGTTTTTCGTCTACTATATATTATGGAAATATGTGATGCAGCCATTGTTCGGAATAACATATGACACTCAGAAAAAAATGGTACAAAAGCTGTGACTAGAGTGGTACCTTTTCAACAGGTACTAAAATGTAGAGGTCGACCGATTGATTGGTTTTGCCGATTAATCGGCATCGATAGTTGCTTGCTGGAACTATCGGCTATTGGCAAAAATCCATGCAGATAGATTTTTCGGGCTGTGTCCATTGCTGGAGCGGCTGAGAAGGTCTGCTGTAGTTATCCAGTACAAGAGCAGCTTCAAGAAGAATCACTGAAGTTTTGACAAGTGATACTGCACGTAAACAATATCCATATGTACGTAATTTCCATGCTATGGCCTTTGTGTAGATATTTAAAGATTTCAATCTTTAAGAATGACTGTTGATATGAAATGGTAACACTTTACGAATTGAGTCCATTTGTAACATTAACTAAGGTTGATAAAAGCTGTAGAAGTATTGTTCCTTCTTAGAGCGTTAATTTTAACATTTACTATACATTTTTAAATGTTAAAGTTGCTTCAATTAACATTAATGAACTATGAATGAACTTTAATGATCAATATATAATTAATATTTAATATTATCATTCATTTACATAAGTTTATAATTTTTTTATTTATTATGTTAAATAGTAAAGCACTATTTTAGTTTTCGTTCAGCATACATTTTAAAAACTTAATTGATTAATCAGTATCGGCCACTGTAGGCCAACCTAGCTATCAGTATCGGTAAAATCCACTATCAGTTGACCTCTACTAATATGTACAATTTAGGTAGCTATATGTAAACTTTAGGTACTAATATACACATTTAAGATTCCAATATGCTCCTTTTAGGGGAAAAATTTACAAAGATGTAGCTTCTGAAAGGGTACCGGCCCAGTGACAACTTTTCTACCACTTTTTTTTTTTTGAGAGTGTACCATACTACTTTACATACTTTGCTTATGGGCTAGTATGGGCTAACTAGAATAAAGCTAACAGCCAAACCTTGACTCCTTGGTTGAATTGGTTGTTTAGAGAGATAAATACAGTCAGTATTGAATAAAAGATTTAGTGAACTTTAAATTCAGTGAAGGATATCTGCATTTTCGTATACTCTGTAACTGATGTTCAGTTTTCACTCACTCTGCTTCTGCCTTCGTAATCACTCTTCCTTCCACCAACCTTTCTGCCACCACAGAGACAGCCGGTTCAACATTCAATCCTGCTGCAGCCACCACCTGATCATCCCTGCGGTTAAAAGTGCACAGCCAATATTTCAAGCTTTTCAAGCAAGAAAACAGGTATAAAGAATGGATGCCACAAACCTACAGCTTCTTACTTGAGGTAAAGTGCCAAAAACTTCATGTTCTCAAATCTTCCTTTCAGCACCATCTCAGTGTATCCCTCCCCATACCCTATATAATTATGTACAAATACCTGTATTTTACAATCTGTAAAGCATGATGAGTTTGTAAGTACCAGCATATCGAATAGTTCTCCCCAGCTGGACGGTCCAATAGAATGGCACTGTGTTTAGCTCCACCTCCCTGCGCAACATGCTTAAGGCCGCAATCCTTCCTAATAAGGCAAATATTATAATGATATCAAATACATTTGAGCACCACATTTGTACAATTATGTTCATTCTTGTATTCAAAGACTAGTGATGCACCAAAAAATTTTTTTTAACAAAAACAAGATTGAAGTTTTCATTTACCCAGAATTGAAACCAAAAATAAAATTTCGGTAATTAAATTTGGGATATTAAACCTAATATGCTGTTCAGAGTGTCATATTCACTAGTGATAAACCAATAAAATACTTCAGCAAATTACTTCAAGCATAATTTTTGGTGTGCATCCACACTGCTGGCAGTGTTGTGTAGTAACTAGTTACATATAACTGTGTTAAGTAATTTTTTTTTTTTTAAAGATTTGTTTTTTTGTTGTTGTATTTTTGCCTTTTTATTTAGATTGCCTTTTTATGCAGTGACAGGAAGCGATGTGGGAGAGAGAGAGGGGGGCAGGATTGTGAAAAGGTCCATGAGCCGGGATTCGATCTCGGGACTGTCAGCAAACAGACCAGGAACACAGAGGTAAGTGAACACAACAGCAGCTTTATTGACTAATGAGCAGTGGCAAGGTACTGTAGAGAAGCGGACTGAGTAATCCTGATGGTGAGTAATCAGACTGATGGTGAGTAATCAGTAGCAGAAAGGGTTTCAAATCTCTTAGCTGATAGTAACCGATGATTGTCCTTTGCAGGTGATCCGTTGGACCAGTGGAGCGGTGGAGCATCAATGGGTAAGTATACTCGGGTAAGTAGCGAGGTAAGGAGTCAGGTTAAGTTTGCGATGCGAACTGTAGACTGGACAATGTGGCAGTGAAGAGAGTGCAGAGATATAGGGCACGTAATGAATTGTGACAGGTGCGGGTGATCAGTACTCGGGTGATTGGGATCTGGTGTGCGTTGGGGCTGATGACTGTGGTGACAGCGGTGACTGAGACTCCCTGACATTACACCCTCCTCCAGGGGCGGCTCCTGACACCCTACTGCAACGACGGGGGTGGCTACGGCCTCTGGGTGCACGCCGATTGGGGTGGTTATGATCCTCGAGTAGTGAGGGGCCTAGAATATCAACCCGGGCCACCGAGGATCTCTCCTCAGGCCCATATCCTTCCCAGTCAATGAGATACTCGACCCGGCCACCCCGTCACCGCGAGTCCAACACTTCTCTGACCTGGTAGATGGAGGGTTCTTCGAGAATTTCTGGAGGAGGAGGTACGTCTAGCTTGGTAAGTCCTGGTGCAGAGGGAGAGAGGGGTTTTAGGAGTGAGACGTGAAAGGCGGGGTGTATATGGCACCATGCAGGCAGCTCGAGCAGGTAGGTGACCTCATCGTTCTGCCTCTCTATAGTGAAGGGACCAACGTAGTGGGGACTCAGCTTTTTGCAGGGCAGGCAGAGATGCAGATCCCTGGTGGACAACCAGACATTAGCTGCTTTTCCACTATCGGGCCGAACGTTATAAGAACTGTCAGGTACGGTTCCAGTTGCATTTCCACGTGAGCCTGGTACGGCACGGCACGATTACAAACCATTCTCGGCCCGGTTAGACAACCGTGCTGGTAGAGTGCGTGTGCGTGAAATCGCCACTCTGTTGCCTGGCTACCATAGCTGGCTAAGCAGAAGTGAGCTATTTAAAGGGACTTTGATCAAACTGCCAAGTAAAAAGCTATGCTACGTTCAATATAAAAAAGAAAAAAAAATGTCTGAGACAGTTTGGTCTGTGGAGGAAACATTTGTGCTTACCCGTTGTCGCCTTCTGTTTGTTTTATTTTTCGTTTCAAGAGTTGTGTCTTTTTTCTGTTATTTAACGAAGTAAATATCAGATAAAAAAGGAGTCCCAAAAACAGAAATATCTGATCATCGTCCATATCACTGTTTACATTACACTTGCGTCCGGTGGTACTTTGTTTGAGGGAGTTCTGGGCGTACTCGGCCCATAGGAGGAAGCGGCTCCAGCTGTGCTGATCTTCATGGCAGTATGACTGGAGGTACCGTCCGAGCTCTTGTATCTTTCACTCAGTCTGGCCATTCGTTTGAGGATGGTACCCGGATGACAAGCTGACCGTGACTCCCAGGAACTTGAAAAATGCCTTCCAGACATAGGAGATAAACTGGGGACCCCGGTCCAAGACAATCTCTTCTGGGAGCCCAAAGTTTCAGAAGATGTGGTGAAAGAGACATTCCGTGGTCTCTAATGCAGTCGGGAGGACTTTCAGGGGGATTAACTTGCAAGCCTTTGAGAACCGATCTATGGCTACGACCACACAGGTGTGGTCTTCCGAATTGGGGAGATCTTCCGAATGAACATAATTGTACAACTGTGGTGCTCAAATGTCTTTGATATCATTATAATATTTGCCTTATTAGGAAGGATTGCGGCCTTAAGCATGTTGCACAGGGAGGTGGAGCTAAACACAGTGCCATTCTATTGGACCGTCCAGCTGGGGAGAACTATTCGATATGCTGGTACTTACAAACTCATCAAGCTTTACAGATTGTAAAATACAGGTATTTGTACATAATTATATCCTTATTCTTCATTTTCTGTAGGGTATGGGAAGGGATACACTGAGATGGTGCTGAAAGGAAGATTTGAGAACATGAAGTTTTTGGCACTTTACCTCAAGTAAAGGTATGTTTGGGGAGTGGATGCGTGACAGTGCGTCCGCCTTCACATTACAGCAGAGTTCCTCACTATGCGGCCCGCGAGAGAAAAATGTTTGGCCCGTGCTAATTTCAAATAATGTGGCATGAAAATTCAAACGCAGCATCAGAAAGTGACATTAACTTACATCTTGTCTACACCGGACACGAGCGGCGCGGCGCAACAAAATACAATAGAACTTATAATCAGTGATGCTGTCTACACTGGATGCAGCACAGCGCGGCGCGACAAATCCCCGACAGAAAACTGCTGCCGCATTATATATGACATACTGACACAAAGTTCCAATGATTTGCAATGCTTTGTCGCGTCCAGTGTAGATAGCCTACTATGTGACAGCAAAAACATGGCAAGTGTGAAGTAAAGAAAAGTGGACATGGAAAATAGATGAGAAAGGACTGAACAGTTTTGAGTGAGTGAGTGAGTGAGTGATACCATCTTTGTTATGGATGTTGGTTTGCAGTGAGTTCACAGTTTTAACATAAGTTTGCTTTAGTTTACCTCAGATCTTGAAAATAAATTATCTATTGTTGCTTTCACTATGGCTATAAACCTCACGCAAAATAATATTCAAACTCACATTAGACACGTTTAACATTGAATAAAGCACATAATCATTACCTGAGATTATCACTGTCATATTTTGTATGTTGTTCCTGCCACGACGTTGCAGAAATAAAAACCATTTCTAAAATAGAATCCTGTGTCGCTTATTGTCACGTGTTGCTGTCGCAGGTGGTTAGAAAAAAAATATATGAAAAAGACTTTATCGCGTCGTGTCACGTCTGGTTGGGACACACGGTGTTACAATTTTGTATATATATATATATATATATATATATATATATGTGTGTGTGTGTGTGTGTGTGTGTGTGTATATAATATATGTATAGGTCAGTGGCCCTTGGCTTGGTATTGTTGGCAGAATTCAGCCCTCGGTGAAAACTAATTGAGGAACCCTGTATTACAGTCTCCTGGGTGATAGGTGATGGTGAAGCCAAACCTTGTAAAGAAGAGCGCCCAGCGTGTCTGGCGGGGGTTGAGTCTTTTGGCATTTCTCAGATACTGGAGGTTCTTATGGTCCATGATGACGGTGAACGGAAACTGTGCTCCCTCCAGCCAGTGGCGCCACTCTTCTAGAGCCAACTTGATGGCAAGCAACTCTTGGTTACCGATGTCATAATTTTGCTCCGCTGGGGTGAGTTTCCGAGCGTAGACAGTGCAAGGATGGAGGCGAGGAGGCTCTCCATGATATTGTGACAGCACGGCCCCAACTCCGGTGGTAGATGCATCCACTTCTACTACAAATGGTGCCTGTGGATCCGGGTGACGAAGGATGGGGGCCGTGCTGAAGGCTTCTTTGAGTTTGGCAAAGGATGCGTGGGCTTCGGGGCTCCAGGACAGAGACTTGGGCTTACCGTGGAGCATGGAGGTAAGGGGTGCTGTGAGGAGGCTGCAATTGTTGATGAAACATCTGTAGAAATTGGAAAATACCAGGAATCGTTGCAGTTCCTTCACAGATTGTGGTAACGGCCACTCCCTGATGGCTTGCACCTTCCCCTGGTCCATCTAGATACCTTCAGGGTCGATGACATAGCCGAGGAACTGCATGGTGGAATGGTGGAACTCGCATTTCTCAAGCTTCAGGTAGAGGTGGTGTTTCCTGAGTTGCTTGAGGACCTGCTTCACGTGGTGGCGATGTTCGGCCGCTGCACAGTACAGGCAAGGTCCTGCCGTGAGTCAGCGAAGCACCCTCCACACATGTGAGACGGGCTGTATCAACTTGCATGGGTTCTGGTACTGGAAGACAGGCAGCAGGTGAGGCTGGAAGGTGAGCAGTTTCATCGGGCTGACAGGCAGAGAGTCGTTGAGAAATCCGAGCTGCTCGTTGCATGAAATTCTCCAATCCCATCGTGTCGTCATAAATCGCCATTTGAGCACGAATGCGTGGATCCAACCCTTGACAATAAGCGCTCAGGAGCGCCGCTAGTTGCCGCCAATGTGCGGAATTGAAGGGTGTAATCACTGGTGGAAGAAGTGCCTTGGCGCAACCGCAGAACCTAATCAGGAACTGACAACACTCTGGTGGAGGAACCGAAGACTTCCTTGAAGTGATTAGTAAAGGCGTCGAATGAGTTAATGATGGTACTTTGAGTGTTCCAGATGGCTCGGGCCCACAGCAACGCCCTGCCTGTCAGGAGGGAAATCAGGAAAGCCACCTTGGTTTGTTCCATGGGGAACTTCTGCGGCTGCATTTCAGTGAACAGAGCAACTTGGAGTAGGAAACCGCTACACTCAACAGCCTCACCCGAATAGGAACCAGGAATGGCCATGGGACTCACAGAGGCAGACAGAGGGGTGGTGATCGGCGTGAGGGTAGCACGGAGGGTGTTAACCAGTTCCTCCAGCATGTCCGCTGGAGTGGGATGTCGGGGATCCATTTTGGGTGGGTGAATGTTTTCGGGTCCGGTCTTCTGTCAGCAAACAGACCAGGAACACAGATGTAAGTGAACACAATAGCAGCTTTATTGACTGATGAGCAGTGGCAAGGTAGAGAAGCGGACTAATGGTGAGTAATCAGTAGCAGAAAGGTTTTCAAGTCTCTTAGCTGATAGTAACCGATGATTGTCCTTTGCAGGTGATCCGTTGGAGCAGTGGAGAGGAGGAGCGGTAGAGCATTGGAGCATCAATGGGTAGGTATACTCAGGTAAGTAGCAAGGTAAGGAGTCAGGTTAAGTTTGCGATGCGAACTGTAGACCGGACAGTGAGGCAGTGAAGAGAGTGCAGAGATATAGGAAGCGTAATGAACTGTGACAGGTGCGGGTGATTGGGATCTGGTGTGCATTGGGGCTGATGACTCTGGTGATTGTGGTGACAGCGGTGACTGAGACTCTGTGACAGGGACGCTATATAGTGCTATATGACTGCATTACATAATTTAATTACAAAATAAATTTAACTAATCTGTTACAGTTACTGAGAAAAAATTGTATAATTAAATTAGTTACTTATGAAAATGTTAACGATTACAAAGGCGGTTACATCTGAATACTTCTATTAATATTTACTATTTCTTATTTCTTACATATCTTTATGATTTTAAATCTGTATTTAACCTCAGGACCAGGGCCGGCCCAAGCCTTTATAGGGCCCTAAGCAAAATTTTATTTGGGGGCCCCTCGGTGCCGCCAATATGACGCCAATAACTGGTTATTGTCAACGCTTGATTATTCACACACTATAAATCTAACACACCCATTATCAGTTTTATTTGTTGTAGCTGTGTTGCTTACATCATACCATTGTTTGCCTGCATGTTTTTACCCTTCTGTGATTTTTAATTGTAACAGTTGCAAACTTACAGCAGTGGTCAGGTGTTAATTTGCACTTTAACATTCAAAGTCTTAGGCCCAAGCTCAATAGACAGGGCTTAGACTAAACCAGGATTAAGCCATAGTTCAGTTAGGACATTTAAGTGATTTTTATAAACATGCCTTAGAATAAAGCATTACTGGTGTTCATCTTAAGACAAAACAAAGCACTGACATGTTTTAAGATCAGTCAGTGCAAGTTTATTTCAGTTGAAATAGCTCAGATTTACATTTTAGTCTCGGACTAGGCTTAAGCCTTGTCTGTGAAACAAGAAACCGGGGTTAAAGTATTAAGTGGCATACTTAATGTGCTGAAATTAGCTAAATAAACCAGCAGACAATGCATTTACAGAACAGAATGTTATTTTAACAACACAAATATTAATTGAAGTTGTACTTTTATTACAAGTCATACTTTTTTATAATAAATATTAAACACAACAGAGAGCATCTGTAAAAACAACAACTCAATTTATATCTAGCTAATTGAGGCATAAGATGCAAAATGTAGGCTGAGGTAAATAATGTTAAGCTGTTATCAGTTTATGAAATAGAAGCTTATTTTTATAACAAAAATATATACCCAGGAAAGTTATTTTTACTGATCTGACCAGGGGTGTATTTTCCCAAAAGCAACTATGGTCGCAAGTTCTGTTGTTACAAATAGAGTTCAATGGAAATAACGACCATAGTAAGCTAACAGTGGTTTTGAGAAACGCACCTCTGATTTGTGCCACAAAACCCCCAGTTGAAATTTTCCCCCCGCCACCCCCAAAATGCCAATGATTTTTAACCCTTTGACACGCCACGCTTTGGCTGGCGCTGAGCCAGAGAAAGACGAGCTCAGAAAAAAATAAAAAGAAAGACGCGCTCTGTGCTTTTCATATTTCATAACTGTTCAGTGTTTTCAACCAAATACAGTTTATTTTAGGTTTCAGACATTTAAATACACTTCAGTTAAGTAAAAAAAAAAGACATTTAGTTTGTTAAATAGGCTACACGCTGATTTCTATGGAAAGCGGCAATAATAATCCTTTCAATTAATGGACATGTTTTATTCCTATCAAATACACATTGTGTAGGTTAGTATATAATTTACTCTGTTTTTCTCCCAGCTAACTGACCACTTACTTTCATGTATTTCGGGAGAAATAGGTGAATTTACTTGATGTTAATCAGACAGATCCACACGGCAGAGTACAGCGCATATTATCAACATGCTCATTATTGTGCCTGCATGACACGTCGCTATGGAAATAATAAAATGATATGTATAGCATATTTAATTACTTAATATCGCACTTTTGTATAATTACCACTGTCCATTGACATATATAAAATATAACGAATATAAGATAAAATCAAATCAAATCAAATCAAATAAACGGTCATTTCATGTAGACTACTCTTGGGGGCCCTCTGGTGGCCACGGGGCCCTAAGCAGCCGCTTAGTTCGCTTATGCCTTGGGCCGGCTCTGCTCAGGACGATCAAATAAAAGAGGTGCTAAAGTCTGATTTTGTGGTGGTTGCACTTTAAAATTAAATTATTATAATCTTAATTCAAGAGATTAAGTATTTTGAAAGTTGGTTTGATTGCTTCTATTGTCTTCATTTGTAAGTCACTTTGGATAAAAGTGTCTGCAAAATGACTAAATTTAAATGTAAATTTAGAAAAGTAATCAAATGTAATCAGTTACACTAATAAAGTAACTGACATAGTTACACTACTTATTACATTTAAAATAGGGTACAGATTAAAAATTACCCTATTACATTTTCAAAGTGACCTTCCTGCTGGCATGTTTACCTGTTGCAGTGCACAAAATAGACACGGGCACAATAAAAACTCATCATAGGAGAAGCGCTAACTGTTTCAGTCAATGAATTTTCAACCGAAAATATACAGCCAAAACATGAATTAGCAGTTATACACATCTTTGATTGCCATGTGCCTGCGCTATCTGCCAGTGGCCGGTGCTCACATTCTGGCCTTTTGCCATTTTGAGAGGAAAGGAGGTCAGATCTCCTGCACAGTAGACATCTGTTATGTTGGTCCTCATGTACTAGACAGACAGGGGCATAATTAAAGATCTTGGAAGTGTAAGGTAGTGTGTGTGTGCGTCTATGAAAGCAGCGAATAAGCCTGCATGTTTTAGTTTAGCTACAAACCCGAGCCCGACCCGAGCCCGAAGCTATTCATTAAAAATGAACCCGAACCCGACCCGAAACCCGAAAGTATTTCGGGACCCGTCGGGCTCGGGTCGGGTAGCAGACCTCTAGTGTAAGGTGATTGTTTAAACTCAAGAAAATTGATCTAAACACTTATCTTATCCACAATTACATAGTTCTCAGAGTCCATCCTTACTGGACTCCCTTTCAAAAACTCTGAATTGGGATTGACACCTTATATGGAGCTAATTGGGGAAACAAGAGCACAAAACTGTCGGTCAGATTATTGAAATTTAAGAAGCACTTTGTTCTCAGTTTGACAACTGTACATACCGATTCCAACAATTAACAAATCGGCTTCAATAGTGATACCGCTCTTCAATTTCACAGCCTTAACCTGTGAAAAAACAGGTAATTCTGTTAATAAGTCATACTGAACCGAATGAAAAAGAGGCCATCGTCCAGTTAGATGTCCTTGATAATCAGTTAACTTTCAAAAGAAAGGACTGATGCGTTGTTTTGGGGAAAAATAAATAATATTTTTTAGAACAAAAGACCCTGTTGATTTTACCCTCTTATTTTCGCATTGAACCTCTGCGACAGCGTCATTCATGTGGAACATCACCCCTCTTTCTTCCAACATCTTAAAGAACAAACAAACCAAAGTAAGAAGATAATCATTAAGCACTTATTTGATATCGGTATGACTGAGATGGCTGTATTGGGCCTTGTAACACACCATCATGGTGACCTTTCCTATCTCTGGGCCGAGAGTCTTCTGATAGGGGAGTTCACTGCTTCCCATGATCGTGATACTACTGGCCATATCCATCATATAGGTGGCTACTTCCATGCCTTCAACAAACCAAACACAATAGAATAATTCACATAATATTTTGTCATTATGCTCTTTTCCGTACATTGAAAGCAGACAGTGACCAGTTTTGAGAGTTCTGTTATGTGTGAGGAATAGACTTCAAACATATTCAGAAAGCTATTTTATAGTTTTTTTTTTTTTCAATGTCCATGTTTTAATGTTACATACACTACTGTTAAAAAGTTTGGTATGTTTACTGTTAAAGAGGTTGGTATGTTTAAATGTTTTTTTTAATAAAAAAGTGCTCGCCAAGGCTGCATTTACTTGATCAAAATACAGTAAAACTGCAACATTATTACAATTTAAAATAACTTTTTATCTACTAAAATTTTACATTTTATTCCTATGATGTAGAGTTGAATTTTCAGCATCATTACTCCAGTCTTCAGTGTCACATGATCCTTCAGAAATCAATCTAATATGCTGATTTGGTGCTCAAGAAACATTTCTTATTATTATCAATGTTGAAAACAGTTTATAATATTTTTTCATATTTTTATATATATCAGTTTTGTATTTTATAGACTGTATATATATATATATTATATATACAGTGCCTTGCAGAAGTATTCAAACCCCTTCATTTTTTCACGTTTTGTTATATTGCAGCCTTATGTTAAACTGCATTAAATTACTTTTTTTCCACATTAATCTACCCTCCACACACCATAATGGCAAAGCAAAAACAGAACTTTCACAACTTTGTAAATTTATAAAAAATCTGAAATAAGTACGTTGTATAAGTATTCAAACCCTTAACTCAATACTTGGCTGAAACACCTTTAAGTCTTTTTTGTTTGATGTGACAAGCTTTGCTCATCAGCATTTGGAAATTATCTGCCATTCTTCACCTCACCTGTTCACCTCTCAAGCTCTGTCGGGTTGGATGGGGGCAGATGCACATTTTCAGGTTTCTCCAGAAATATTTGATTGGGTTCAAGGCCAGGCTGTGGCTGGGCCACTCAAGGACATTCACAGAGTTGTCTATAAGCCACTCTTGCTGTGTGCTTAGGGCAGGGGTGTCCAAACTCGGTCCTGGAGGGCCGGTGTCCTGCAGAGTTTAGATCCAACCCTAATTAAACACACCTGAAGCAACTAATCAAGGTCTTACTAGGCATACTAGAAGCTTCCATGCAGGTGTGTTGAGGCAAGTTGGAGCTAAACTCTGCAGGACAGCCCTGGCTTAGGGTCATTGTCCTGTTGGAAGGTGAACCTTCTGCCCAGTCTGAGGTTCTGAATGCTCTGGACTGGGTTTTTCATCTCAATATTTTGGTGCATTGAGCTTTTCTTCTACTCTGATGAGTCCCTCAGTCCCTGCCGCTGAAAAACAGCCCCACAGCATGAGGCTGCTAC
>JAFVLL020015389.1:0-13584 GCA_021397915.2 Tor tambroides
CTGGTGAAACATCTCTTATAATAATAGTGACTGTATTTGCTTCCAAAAATAATTAATTTGATGCTTTTTGCCCATAGAGTGTTTATTTATGGAATCTACCAGAATTTTTTGTTTTGTTTGTGCCTTTGAGCTACTGAGGAACTCAAAAATGTGTAATGTCCAAGCTTCTTTTTATTCATACTGCAACAACACAAAATGGTGAGTCATACTGTCAATTTGCAGAGAGCATTAGCACCATAAATGTTTCAGGAAATTAGTTATGGCTCTTTCACTATATTCCAAGTCTTCTAAAGCCATACTGTAGCTTTGTTTGAGTAACAGACTGTATTCAATGAGGTTCTCAGACGTAACTATTACGTGGCTTCAAATGCTGTATGAACCACTTTTATGGTACTTTTTATCATTTTTGGAGCTTGACAGTCTGAATCACCATCCTGTTTTGTTGTATCTAAAGAGCAGCCCTAAAATTTATTTTGTGTTCATTGGAATAAATCATGTGATTGAAGAAAAATGAAGGTGAGTGTATATTGACAGAACTGACTCTGTAATGCATGTTCTGCCAGATAGGACACTCCTCTTTTCTGTAACTCTTTTTCTTTCCCTCTTTCTCATGATACTCTTGCTTCCCCTGTGCCAGTATGACCCCTAGGCTGGGCAATGTGGGTGCACTGTGGGAATTCAGACAGCAGACACACAAATCAAAGAGGCTGGACAGACACAGCGCAGTGGTCAGGCCTCTCGCCCCGTGCTGCTGCCCTCGGTTACAGTCTCAGCACGCTAGCCGGCCTCCATTGAGATATCAGGAGTTTCGACACCCTTGTCTCATCAGCTTGTCTCTCTCTGTCTGTCAGCTGCATAGACAGGGAGCGCCGTCTGGCCACTGACAGATAAACGACTCTGAGTTGCATCCCTGCCGCAGGGAGACACGGCATACTGGACTCTCTGATATGTCTGCAATACGGCTTTCACCCACGCTCCAGCTTCCCTTCAGATTAACTGGATAAACCAAGCACATTCCGTCCTTTTTGGCAGGTACCACAAAAAAGTAACAAAGCGCAAAACACAGCGACAACCCATTACTTGCGCTTTACCTGATAGGTGGTTTGTGCACATTCTTGGCACGGCTTCACATCTGGTATCATGTTGTGACGCTATTATAATTAAGACTTTTGGCATGTAAACCATGCCTCCATATCCTTTGTTTTGCTTGTGGATTCACACGTAGTTTCACAGGAAACAGTGGCGCAGAAAGCATCCTGCTCAGAAGACAAACAGTTCCTCAGTCAGGCCTGACGTATCTACAAAACAATCAGTGATTAAGTTGTGTCTCTGGCACGTTTGAGAGAATATCTCATTCATCCTTGATTGCACCCTCGGCCTGCCCTGCAAGGTCACCCGCGCCCCCGCTCCCAGCGCTGACACTTTGCGCAACAGGATCCACGTCCTTGACACCAACAATCTGTTATTGTCCTAATACCGCAAATTTGCTTCAATGTCAATGAGAATAGAAACACTCCATCATTTCTGCGTTTCTTTGTTTCCATGTTCTGTTCACAGCACGTGTGGATGAATGACTTTTGTTTGTTGTGTGACTCTGTGTTCTGTGCCGCAGGTTGAACTGCACCCCTTGCGCTGGCCTCTGTCCCAAAGTGTGCATGGGGCTGAAGACAGTGGACTCAGTCACTGCTGCGCAGGCTCTGAGAGGATGCACTGTGATCAATGGCAGTTTGGTCATCAACATCCGCGGAGGGAGTAAGAACAAACAAACTCTTTAAGACAATTTCTACTCTTTGTGCAAGCGTAGAAGGACGTATGACACAGTTCTCTGGAATTCATGGTTCTGATTGGTTAATCAGCGTTCTGCAAATGTTTTTGTACAGTTACAACTAAACTATATAATTGGCTTTTGTCTATGGCAAAAAGCCAATTATAAAATTCTCCTTTACAGATTAGCAATTAAACATCAATGAGAACAGAAAATAATTACCATTTAATTTTATATATACAGTATGTGTGTGTGTATACGTATACGTATATATACATATACACACACACAATTTTCTGTTTTCGTTTATATTAAATTATTAATCTGTCGATTGTTCTAGAGTATAATTCTGTATGTGTGTGTGTATATATATATATATATATATATATATATATATATATATATATATATACATTTAAATCATATAAATTACACAATAATCATTGCAAAAATTATAATTCTTATTTTGTCTGTCGTTCAGGGGTGTAATAATATTAATAAATAAATAATATAATAATTAATAATATCATACATTTCTATATTTTGCACTGTGATTGTATTACCACCTTGGGTGTGCATTCACTTCCAGTAATTCAATGGTTCATCATTACTTATTCTTTATGTAATCAATCACAAGAACACATACAATCATATGTACATTCAACAGAGTGTAGGTTTTCAAAAATTCACATTTTAAACTTGCTCTTCTTTCCATCTCTTCCTGTTAGATAACATAGCTGCAGAGCTGGAAGCTAACTTGGGACAGCTGGAGGAGATCACCGGCTACCTGACTGTACGACACTCATACGCCCTAGTCTCTCTATCTTTCCTTCGCAAGCTCCGAATCATCCATGGAGAGACACAGGAAGTCGGGTATGAGTCTTGTCATAGGATTTGTCAAACCTAATGATCCCATCTCATCTATATATTCCCTCCTCTTTCCTCGTCCTCACTCATGTGCTGTGTTCTTTCCCATCAGGAATTATTCCTTCTACGCCCTCGATAACCAGAACCTGCGTCAGCTGTGGGACTGGTCCAAACACAACCTGACCATCAAGCAGGGTCGCATGTTTTTCCATCATAATTCTAAACTCTGCATGTCAGAGATCCAGAAGATGGAGGAGGTGACGGGCACTAAGAACCGGCAAACAAAGAATGACATTGTCTCAAAGACCAATGGAGATCAGGCTTCATGTGAGGAGGACATAGCCTTGCATTTCAGTTATGCTCATATGCTCTTTCTAAATAAATCTGAATGCATTTTTTTGCTGTTTCACTAGGTGAGAGCCAGGTTTTGAAGTTCACACAGATTCGCACACTTTCTGACAAGATCATAATTAAATGGGAACCTTTCTGGCCACCAGATTTTCGAGACCTCCTGGGATTCATGGTTTTATACAAAGAGGCGTAAGTGACTTGACTTTTTATAGGGAGCTTAATGAATGTAGACAGTTTCTTTACTGTGTTTTGAATGAGGCTGTGAGGGATAGAAGTACCGTCCAAAATCCAGAGCATTTTGCCCACTGGAAACTTTCAAGTGAAGTCTGTATTTTGTGTTTTGCAAACTTAATGGTCCATACCAAGTTAAATGGACTGTACTTCCTGTACTTCCGCCTTGTTTTCGTTTTCACCGTATTCAAAACCCCATGACTCTAAGGTTCATTTTATAGCTGTTCTTAGTTTGTAGATTGAGTTCATTGCATTGAAGTGATGATTTGTAAGTGTAAGGATTTGTTGACATTTCTCTCTGCTTCTCTAGGCCATATAAGAACGTGACTGAGTTTGATGGTCAGGACGCATGTGGCTCTAACAGCTGGGTCATAGCAGATGTAGACCCTCCGCCTCGTGCCACAGATGGAAAGGAACAGCAGGAGCCTGGGTACCTCATCCTCCCTCTGAAGCCATGGACACAGTATGCCATCATGGTCAAAACCCAGCTCTCTGCTTCTGATGAACACCAAGTCCACGGAGCAAAGAGCGAAATCATCTATGTCCGCACCAATGCTACTAGTAAGTGTCATAGGAAGATTAGGAAGTTTTTTACGACTCCTTATAAATATCTTTCCAAAGGTGGAGAGGACAAACCTAGAAATTTAAGAAGTTGGGAAGGTCAGTTTTTTGCACACCCTTGCTCAGAACAACCATTTACTCTCTTAGAGCTTTGAATTTGAAGCATTTGTGTGCGTGATCTCTTCACCAAACCTGCTTAAACTCAATTTAGTCATTACTGAAGTCGTTTTCTGATTCCAGTAGCAGTTTTTATTGTGTAGGCTTGGCATGGGAGAGCAATAAAAGAGGTCAAAGGCTGGTAAAATAGGTTGCTGATGACTTTCAGTGGTGTGAAATCACTCAGCAGTGTGCAGCATGACAGGCCATGATTTAGGAGAGAAAACGAATGTGGTTTGCTTTCAGTGCTGCCAGGTGTCTGTCTGGCTTCCTTTTGAGCTTGTTTTGTCTTTCCTTCCTGATAAACCACATAACTATTCTCTAAGCTGAGAACATTGTTTCGGCAGCTGGTTGGCAAGGGTTGAAAGTAGTGCTTTAGGGTTTTTCTCTTTTTTCTTTTTTTTTTCTGGTTTGGCAAACGGTTGGGTTCGCACGCCGTGACATCGATGGTGCCCCCTCCACTTCTTCCATTTTGGAAGGAAGCGGTCGTTATTCTTCTTGTCTCATTGGTGATCCAGTCTGACAATGCGCTCTAACCAGAACTGAGTTTAGTGTACTGTTGTACTAGTCTGCTTTTTTGGCTTTGTTCTCATTTAAAATCATTCATGTTTTTTCCTTTTACCTTTGAGGTGTTTTTTTTGTTCTTTTTTAGAACCCTCTGTGCCCCTTGACCCCATATCCTCATCGAACTCCTCATCTCAGATCATTCTGAAGTGGAAGCCCCCTAACGATCCAAACGGAAACATCACACACTACCTGGTCTTCTGCCAGCAGCAACCGGAGGCCAGCGAGCTCTATAAGTTTGATTATTGTCAGAAAGGTTAGAAAACATAACGTAGAACATACACATTACCGTTCATAAGTTTAGGGTTGAGAAGACTTGGCCTGTTATCTGTAATGATGATGTTTCTGTTGTTCAGGTATGAAATTGCCCACCAGAGCCCCCACACAAGTGGACAGTGAAGAAGAACAGAAGTGGAACCAAACTGAAGAGCAGGGCCAAGATAGCCGCTGCTGTGCTTGCCCCAAAACAGAGAAACAGCTGAAGAAAGAGGCAGAGGAAACAGAGTACCGCAAAACCTTCGAGAACTACCTCCATAATGAAGTCTTTGAGCTCAGGTAAACTTTCTGGTTCCTCATTTTACTGGTGTAGATTAGAACTGCAAAAATTAAAGCGCAATTGATAATGAAATAATTCATTTGAAAATGATTGCTTAGATCTCCACCAGTGACACCACTGACTACCAAAAATTGGTTTTCTATGAAAAAATATATTTTATTATTTTTGCGCTCAATATGTATCATATATTATATCATCATTTCAGATATAAATAATATATGGCCAAATTATTCATAACTTTTTCGTATATAGAAATATATTTCATATATTATGTATACGTAATATATTAAAAAATATATTCAAAAAAATTTAATATATTTTTTGCCATATATATATATAGCATACATTTACATAAACTTTTTCATATATAAATAACATTTACATACACTGTAATAAATAGACTATATACTGCACATTATATACACTTTCATATATAGGCAAAACATACACTTTTTCCATATATAGTCAGTATATATCATAGATTAGGTACAGTTTTCCATATATAGACAGTTTTCACGTTATTTGAAGTTTATTGTGCCAGATGTGAAATATTTGATCAATCTGTTGATCATTTCGTAAGTTAATTATCAGAATATTTTTTTGTTAGCCCTAGTGTAAAGGGTTTAGAGAAAGATGATATTTATTGAGATGCAGCTGTCAGATTCTTCACCTAACATGACCCTCTAGGTGGAGATTCTCAAGGGGTTCATGGTGTTCATCTGTTTTCTCCAGAGTTCTAAGCTCAGGGTTGAACATCTTAGTAGTGGTCAGGCTGGGTTGTTTTTGACTCCACCAAGTTCTTGAGGATATGTTTTTGTTAGGTGCGTTTCCACTGTCGTTGTGTATCTTTGGCCTTCTGAAGCTCACAGCTGGCTTTAAAGATCCCGTTCCACTCCTACACACACATGCACGCTCCCACCTACACACAAACTTTCTCTCATGCCTTGTACAGGCCTTGGTTTAGTGTAATCTTTGTTTTGGGGGGAAGATGTTGTCTGTGCTGTAGTAGTGATAGACAATGTTGACAACGACTACCATGACGCGTTCAGAGGAAGTGCAGACTCCTACACAGACGGTTTGTCTCGCTACCCTTCATTGTTCTAAATATTATGGTTGTCTTGCAGCTGGTCTGCACTTTTTATTCACAGCGCTTTTACAGACTATAAAAAGTATTTGGTTCATTTTATTTAGATGTTAAAATATAGTTTTACTTAAAAATGATTTTATCCTCGGAAATGCATTGGCTCTTAGAACACACCAAAAGCGCTGAATCCTCCTGTCCTGAGCTCTTATATTTGAGGAAATAACTGAAGGCTGTGGTGCTCTGGTAGTGGTTTACCACTGGAATAGTTAAAACCAACCACATGAAATGCTCCTCTGCCCCCTCTAGTGGTGATGTGAGTAATGAACTCGATGAACTGGAATTTTGTGGCTTTTAATCCATGTATGGTAGGGTTGTGCTCCTCAAAAGATGACTAGAATAACCTGTAGCAAATATGCACATTTAGATTGTGTCTTCTGGTATAATGGGTCAAATACATCAACGTTCAGTAGTCTAAGGTTGGTAATATGTTGTAGTGTTTTTGAAAGAAGTCTCTTTTGCTTACCAAGGCTACATTTATGTGATCAAAAAGTAAAAGATATTTAAAAAATTGCAGTAAAACAGTAATACTGTGGAAAAAGTATTGCCGTTTAAAATAACAAATTTCGGAGTTCAGTTCCAGTTCTAGTTAAATTTTCTTCCGAAACATTCTAATGTACAGGAAATGTCAAGAGAAGGAAAACTGCACTCAAATGAAGTTGCTAATGTCTGAATTTGTTCAGAGGTGTTGAATGAATAGTCTCTTTAAGACTCCATATATTACCTAAACCATAATTTTCTACGCTTTTTATGTAATTATACAGTAATTTGTGGTCTGTATTTAACAATGAAGTGATAATAGAAGCCCTTTTCCTTCTGAGCTAGCTTAGTCACAGAGCCAAAGAAAGAACAGACTCTGCGTCATGAGGCGTATGTCATATCCCTTTTGATTTTTCCCACGTTGCTTTGAAGAGTTGAAGCTTGTGACTTGAACATCTGTTTAGTGCAGGTGATCATTCGATTAATGGACTAAATAAGTGCTGCAACGTATAGAACTGTCATTTAAATGTTTGTTTTGCCACAGGCAATCAGATTGTTTGATCTTCGGGCAAGGCTGCATAATTTACATGCGTTATTACATGACTCACATCAGCTGGTATCACAACATATTATGCACGCTTTTTCAACATCCACAACCATTTGGTTTCCATTATAAAGATTTGATCAGTCATTCAAATGTGCTAATGCAAGATACAAACCATCTTAAAATACAACCTGTGTAGACCTCAAGACAGAATCTAAATCTAGACTATGTACCTCTTTGCGTGTTTCTGTGTTTTTAGGACATCAAGACAGCGTCGATCTCTGGTGGGCATTGCCAACAGGACCTCGTCTCGTCTTTTCACTACACCCTCTTCACTGCCCAATGGCTCTGCCACTCGTAGCCCAGAGGAGGAAGCCGAGGCCAGTAAGATTTCCCTGATTGTTCAGGCCAAGGAGTCAACGGTCATCTCCAGTCTACGCCATTTCACCAGCTACCAGATAGAAATCCATGCCTGCAACCATGAGACTGACCCCTCTCGCTGCAGTATGGCAGCCTATGTCAGTGCCCGTACCATGCCTGAAGGTATGGGATAGTTATTTTATTTCATACAGTATAGTGAATATATTATTAATAATTTTACCCTGTAATGCCATCTTTTTTTTTTTCTTTTTTTTTCAATAGAAAAAGCAGATGACATTGTGGGGCCGATAATCTGTGAGGTGTCTGAGTACTCTGCACACATCAGGTGGATGGAGCCTAAGGCCCCTAATGGCATGATTATTCTCTATGAAGTCCATTATAAGAGACTGGGAGATACAGAGGTAAGATGTTACATGAGATCGAAGTCTGTATTCTTTCCAGTCTCTCTGCTCCCGTGAACGCTGGCTGCACTTTTAATCTGATTTTTATCAATCCTGTTGAAATCAACATGTGCTAGCTGCAAATCAACAAGCTATTTTAGCTTCATTGCGTGTATTTGTGTAACCATGGAGAAATCCAGTGGTAATGTTCCTAATGTTGTTTTTGAAAAGCTTTTGATAAACAAGGGATGATTATATAAAGGCTAATAATTGTTGACACATGCACCTGTTTCCGTCGATGGATTTGAAACACTCTGTTGTAACTGTTTACACTGACCTCTGGCAGTCTCATTAAAGTCTGATGAGTAATATTTGGATGTATTAGTGTGAGATGGACTTTAAAAATATGATAAAAGCAAGAACTTTGCCACTGGTTAATGGACGTCTGCAGTCTGATGTGCACAGCAGTATGGGTTGACTAACTGCGTATCTTTATGTCTTAGGAGCTGCACCATTGCGTATCCAGGAAGAATTATATTGCAGACGGAGGCTGCAAGCTGAGAGTGGTGCATCCTGGGAACTACACAGTGCGGATCAGAGCCACCTCGCTGGCAGGGAATGGATCATGGACAGAGCCAACACACTTCTATGTGAAAGACCTACGTAAGACGCTATTACACATCAGACACACACAGCTAGTCTATAATGCTTATGAATCTCACATTTTCAGTTTTTAAATGATGCATAAAACCCACATAACTGAATCACACACTGATATAATGGTGCAGTGTTTTAACCTCTAGGGACAAAAAATGGTCAAAATGTTGCACTTTAATTTGGAAGCGCTAAGATGCCATTGATTTTATATTTTTTAAAACCAGAAATTGGTTTTGTTGTTGTTTGGTGGTCATTTATGTTTTAATTATAATTGTAATAATTGTTTGAATTATTATACCGATACTTACTATTTTTATTTACTTTTTGTTTAGAATTATTTGCTCCATTGTGTCCTGCACGTGTACCAAACTTGGTTTGGATATGTACATGTACACTTTTTCTATATTTTTTTCGATTGTGTCTATGTGAACAGGTGTGGACCCATTTAACGTAGTGAAGGTTGTGATTGGTCCTGTAATCTGTTTCCTTGTACTCCTCGCAATGGGAATTGTTGGCTTTTTCATGTTCAAGAAAAAGTAAGTCTTTTCTCTTATGAATATCCTTAAAACCAATGCAGGAAACTGATCTTTATGAAGCATATGAATTTAATTTTGTGTGTTCATTTGACCAGGCAAACAGAAGGTCCGACTGGGCGACTTTATACCTCTCCAAATCCAGAGTATTTCAGCCCAGATGAGGGTGAGCAACTTTCCTTTCTCTTTTAGTGTGCATAATGACCTCTGACAGAAAATGCAGTGGTCGATGCACATTTCATTTTGTTTTGATCACATTAACAGTGTTATTGATTTAGGACGATTATCACATTTACAATGACTTTCTCCTCTGTCTGAAATCTGCTCCATCTCAAATATGGCACCGTGTGTCATGCACATCTGTTGTGTTTGTGCAGTGTATGAGCCAGATGAGTGGGAGGTGCCTCGTGAAAAGATTAATCTGTTGCGAGAATTGGGCCAGGGATCTTTCGGCATGGTGTATGAGGGCATCGGAAAGGACATAGTCAAAGGTGAGCCGCAGACCCGTGTCGCGGTGAAGACGGTTAACGAGTCGGCCAGCCTCAGAGAGAGAATTGAGTTCCTCAACGAAGCTGCTGTGATGAAGGCATTCAGCTGCCACCATGTGGTAAGACATGTCTCTACATGTCAGCCTATAACTATAACTGTTATTATAGTATTATTCATATTCTGTATTTCATATTTTTATGATATAATTATTATATAATTAAAATATTTCAACTTTATTTTAATTTCTGAAAGTAGTTTTAGTTTTAAGTTGTAGTTAACAGTAACAACACTGGTTGGACTGTGACATATTTTGATAGTAACAAATGTGATTTCGTGGGTTAGGTGAGGCTGATGGGAGTGGTGTCTAAAGGCCAGCCAACTCTGGTGGTGATGGAGCTCATGACACATGGAGATCTGAAGAGTTATCTGCGTTCTCTCAGACCTGACTCGGAGGTAACAAATCATACCAGAAAAGTCACTATCGGACCTGCTACAGCTTTTAGATTTGTTATAAGGAGCTAGACTTTTAGATTAATAAAAGCAGTGTTTGATGGATTTTTGTATTACTCTGCTGTTTGACAGAATAATCCAGGTCGGCCTCCTCCAACCCTGAAAGAGATGATTCAGATGGCCGCAGAGATAGCAGATGGCATGGCTTACCTCAATGCCAGGAAGTATGTGCACCGAGACCTTGCTGCCAGAAACTGCATGGTGGCCGAAGACCTGACTGTAAAAATTGGAGGTACGGTACCAATCATAGTGGTACATTTATTGTAAGTTTTAAGAGGTCCAGCTTCTAAATTTCCTATGCAGAGCTCTAAACGATCCAAGGTACTAACATAACTTACACTGGTTCGGAAGTCAGTATGTTAGTAGGTATTACATTATGAGGAATAAACCAAACAATAAATGCCAAACAGAAAAATATATAACATATAAATATTAGATAATTAGAAATGTTCCCTTGATAACTAACTGAAATAAATAGGTTTGTTGAAATAATAAAATTACTCAAAACTGAAAAATGTAATTTAAAAATGTATTAAAGCTATATAGAAATATAAAAAAACTAATAAAATGACAAAAGCACAAACAAAATTGATAAAATGAAAATGGAACATCTAAAAAGCTATTAATAAATAGTATATAAATAAGTTTGTATGAATTTATTTATATAGCTCCATTTTTTACAAAAAAGAAAAAATATTAAATACCATAACTAAGACCTTTTACTACTTTTTTTTAAGTCAAGTCGCCTTTATTTATATAGCGCTATATACAATACAGAATGTGTCAAACCAGCTTTAAGGTGTTAAACAGGAAAATAATGTTTCAGTGATCCAAAAAAAAAATTAATTCTGCATTTAAAAGCTCTTAAAAGAGGACAACACAATGCAGACACTCTTAACTGATTAATTGTCTCACGATTATGATTCCTGTGTAAATACCTTGTTAAAATGTGTATTTTCATGATAGGTGATGCTTCCAATGCTTCAGTTTCATGTGAATGAAAAACCACAGTGTATAATTGTCCTTTTATAATAAATGATTCTCTGTCTGGGTGGAACTCTGTCTTGGGTCTAGTTCAAAATGAGCTGCTGAATACTGAAGATCATAATGATAAAGGAGGTACAAGTGTTGAAGCACAAGATGTGCTGTAATGTATCTGGTATAGTGGATTGTGTCATCTATTATTGTAAGAGCTTACTAATGATGTTATTTTGTCTTGTGTTCTCTGCTGTCAGATTTTGGCATGACGAGAGACATTTATGAGACAGATTACTACAGAAAGGGCGGGAAGGGCCTGCTTCCTGTGAGATGGATGGCCCCTGAGTCACTGAAGGATGGAGTTTTCACAGCTCACTCAGATTGCTGGTGAGCTGACCATGTGCACACACACACAAACAACCATACAAAGACATGCATTATTGTTGTAGGACAGCATATGTTGTAATCACTCATGAACCATGCTGTGCTTGTTCAGGTCATTTGGCGTGGTTTTATGGGAGATCAGTACTCTGGCTGAACAGCCATACCAGGGGCTGTCCAATGAACAGGTCCTTAAGTTTGTGATGGAGGGAGGATATCTGGACAGACCAGACAACTGTGCAGACAGATTGTGAGTGTATTACTGACACATTGCATGTGTTTTTTGTTTTTGTTTTTTTCTGCTGGCCAGTCAGACCAGTAGTTACATTTTCTACTTGCCCTGCCAACATTTTCACTGGCGCACAACAGAATGATCTTTTTTATTATTATTAGCAATGCATTTTTATTTTTGCTAGAATTATTTGTATTTTTGGCAGATGGGCAGTGCGCTGACATATAGCGCCATTGCGCTTTGGGCGTCCCAAGTTCGAGTCCTGGCTTGTGGACCTTTCCCAATCTCATCCCCCCTTCTCTCTCCCACTTTACTTTGTCAACTAACTGTCCTGTCAAGGCAAAAAATTGACAAAAATAAATCTGAAAAAAAAAAACAATTATTTATATTTTTCAAGAACATTCTTTATTATTTTGTTTTCTTTACAAAAGAGAATATTTGCAACAAGCTGAACATTATAGCTAAAAAAAATTATAGCTAATTAATTATAGCTACTAATTATAGCTGTTGTTGGTAATAAAATCTGTTACGTTACACATTTTAGATCATATAATCTGAACTTTTTTTAGCTTTTTGATTATTTTTAGATTACTTTTGACCTAACTCATTTATCACATTGATTTGAATGGATAATCTTGTTTTGATATAAAAATATTGGTACAAAAATATGAAAAAATACAAAGAGTGGAAAAAATCCTTTATAACCAGCATGAAGTGCATTAAACATCTGAACTGGGGTTTGTGAAGTGCATGGGTTTGTAAATTGATGAAAAGCTAATAATTAATAAAAAATGGTAAAAGGAATAAAAAATTAATAACAATCAAAATAAAACACTTGTTTAAAAAAAACAAAATAGTTTGTGTTTATGCTGTGTGGCTTTACAATTTTTTTGTGTAATTATAGCCACCTTGACTAGTGATTGGTATGTTTGTTCAGTTCCACAAAACAGGAAGACTCTCTGAACGTAAGCATTTTTAGAAAGGAAAATTTAAAAAATAATAATAATTAGGGGAGAATCAATGAATTAGGCAAAAAATTACTGCCATTTTGTCAATATTAAGTAATCATGTAATTAATAAATAACTGTAGGCTGATTTTAAGCATTTAATTTTTGGAATTGGATTACATAAAACAGATTACATGTAATCAGTTACTACCCAGCACTTGCTTTTTACCCATCATAAGTCTTTAACTCATATATCTCCTTTTTCCTGATTTTTCAGGCATAACCTGATGCAGATGTGCTGGCATTACAATCCCAAAATGAGGCCCACCTTCCAGGAGATCATCGAGATGCTCCGGGAGGATCTGCATCCCTCGTTTCAGGAAGTCTCCTTCTTCTACAGTGAGGAGAACAAGCCACCTGAGACAGAGGAGTTTGATATGGACCTGGAGAACATGGAAAGCATCCCTCTGGACCCTTCCTCATACTCTCAGAGGGAGTGCTGTCTAGACGGGGACGAGGGCTCATCTGTGGGCCTTCGGGGGAGTTATGAGGAACACGTGCCGTATACACACATGAACGGCAGCAAGAAAAACGGACGCATCTTATCCCTACCCCGATCTAACCCATCTTAATATTATTAACCCCATCAAGCTATATTAGATTGTTTTTCATCATTTTATGGATTCACTTTTATCAAGCTCTATATCAGAAGCCCTTCAGAAAGTAATCTCAGGACATTTGTTTTCTTCTTTACTGCCTCAGTATGATGATGATGATGATGATGATGATGATGATACAGGGTGCAGGGTTTTTTTTCTTGTATTTAAAGAATATACACATCAACTGCTTCTTTTCTGTCTTTTTTTTTTTTTTTTTTTTT
>JAFVLL020015390.1:0-19932 GCA_021397915.2 Tor tambroides
GGGTCTGAGCCCCTCCAGACGATCTGCCTGTCAGCCTGCATTGAACTCTTTCAAAAACCTCTCTGTTGCCCCCCTCAGACGTGCTGCTTAAGAGCTCCCTAATTTAATCACGGGCCTCATCAGTCCCCAGGAATGAATCAAACGTCTGTAAGCCCAACATGTCCACCGCTGTTTGACTGATTAATTCATATGACGCCAAACGGAATGTTCTGGCTTGTTTGTCATATTACGGCAGCCCAGAGCTCTGCCTCCCTCTGTTAATTGAACACTTTCTGGGCCTCCGGTTGGTTCCATCCGACACCCTGTGAGCGCATGACTTCAAAAGCCTCTTTTCATGATGCTGGCAGCGTGAGTTTCTAATTATGACTGTAATAAAAGGTAACTGTGCTCTAGCTGGAAACTGCTGCCAACTAGCCAAATCTGGCTATGGATGTCTCTCGCTCTCTCTCTCTGTCTCTTTCTCCAGCTTACGGCATCAGTGCCCCTCCTTGGCCAAGCGGCACACAATAGGAAGATAATTAGGAGAAAGGGAAATCCGCCTTGTGTATATTTATAATTGTAAGATCATATAACTCATGACTTCCACAATAGCTGGCACAAGGGGGCTCCCAAAGGCCCCGTAAAACCTATTAGCCACTCTAACAGCGACGAACACAGCGGCAGAGATGTCCTGTGATCCGTAATTGTGTAAGAGTCCTTTAGGGAAGGGCTGGAGTACAGGCGACATTGGCACAACAAACGTCGCACCATGCTAATAACCTCAAACTTGGCTTGATGTTCCTCAGTGCTTCCTTGCAGGTCCTGCAGAGGTTCACTGTTTAGTGTATGTTTTTATCGTTTGGCAGTTTGATTGCTTAGTTTTCTCAATAAAATGCAAGAATTGATGTATAATTCATATTTTAGCCAACGGTGTGGGTTTTGAGAAAAACAATCAAGTAAACGCAAATTATTTTCACTCCAGAAAATTCACGAGAAATAAGAAATTGAAATTAGATTTTGTTCTTTTTTCTTCAGCAACACACAAAAGACATTCAGCGTAATATTCATATTAAACCGCTAAATATGTTGAATAACTAATGCTGGGTATTACTTAAAAATTGTAGTCCATTACTGATTACAAATTACACAACGGAAATTACAGTTTATGACGTAATCTTTTGGATTACACATATTAGGTAGTGTAATCTGACTACGTTTTGATTACTTTTGACCTAAAATATATTCCATTCTTTGGAACATCATGTATTAAATGTTACATTATGCCAGGGTTCCCAAATTGGGGTTCATGAATAAACTACAGGGAGTTTGTGAGTTGAAGAAAAGCTGGAAGACTTTCCAAATTTATAAAAGAGGTCAAATTTTAGAAAGGAACATTTAAGAGAGAAGAAAAGAATTAGGGCAAATCAAATTACGAATAACTTACTGCCGTTGTGTAAATAATATCTAATCATGTAATGTATAAAAAGCAACTCTAATCTGATTCTGAGCATTTTAAAGGGATAGTCATGTCACATGGACTATTTTAATAATGTCCTTACTACTTTTCTTGGCCTTGAACGTGTCAGTTGTGTTGTTGTCTATGCAGGGTCAGAAAGCTCTCGGATTTCATCAAAAATATCTTAATTTGTGTTCTGAAGATGAACAAAGGTCTCACGGTTTTGGAACGACATGAGGGTGAGAAATTAATGACAGAATTTTAATGGCAGAATTTTTATGGCAGAATTTTTGGGTGAACTATCCCTTTAAAATGTAATCTAATCTAATTACAAGTACTTATTGTTTGGAATCTGATTACGTAATTCAGATTACATGTAATCAGTTACTATCCAGCACTGTGAATAATGTAATATTATAAGTTATGTTGTGGAACTTGCAGGCTGTTTTTACTGATCACCTATCATGCCTACACAGGTCAAGCTGGTCTACATGCAACAATAACTCACTTAACCAATTTGTGTCTGTAACAGAACAGTATTGCTCATCATAAACAGGCTATCCTGGAATTTAAAGAAAAGGAATTGCCAAAAATGAATATGGTTTTAACATATTTATTAATAATAACGGCCATATCTGGCCGCCAAAGTCATAGGTTTGATTCCCAGGGAATACAAGAACTGATGGAAGTATATATCTTAAGTGCAATTTAATTTGCTTTGCATAAAAGTGTCTTCCAAAAGCATACTGTAGATGTAAATTTTAAATAGAAATCCTGGTGCAACGCATCTTGACTGGATAATGTACATGTACACCAATGATATTTGTGAGCTATATCAGAGGGCAAAATTTTTGGTGAGTAACGACCTAAGCTGTTAAAGCTATTATATAAACAGAAGATTTGGAATATAGTGGACGAATCATAAGCAACACTGTTATAATGATACTTTATTGTGGCTTGTTGTTGTTTTAGTAGCTTGCATCATTGTATGCATCCGTGGTATGGAAAAGAGCAACAAAAACTTCTCTCTACATCATGACGGTGAGTAAACGATTAAAACATTTTTTTTTGTATTTTTTATTTATTTATTTATTTAGTTAGTTTGTAGGTGAACTATCACTTTAAGTTGGTCCAATGTGGCGCTATCATCTCCGTGAAACTCATATAAAGAGCATGTCCAGAGGAGGCTTGGCATATGCTTGTTAACAGTATTTTCTTCTCCTCATCCTCGCTAGGCAAAGGTCATCCGGACACTTTGTTCTCAAACAAAACGGATAGTAAGTTGACCACTCGCAATCGGGTCAGAGCTGCAATCCCTTCTCCTCCACAAATAAAGCCGAAGAGCTTAAACCTGTTACTGTCAGCTTCTCACCTGGATCACAATCTCTCCAGCACTCCGCGTGCAAACCAATCGCCTTTATGTTCTTTTTTTCCCACCGCTTACTGAGAGCTCCCAGGTAAAGTGGATGGCAAATGTAGCCTATAGAGTTACCGACGGCTAAGCCGGGTTGACGATCAGCACAATAGCGGCAGGTAATAACGGCACCAGCATCCTCGGCCTTTTCCTCGGGCTTCATTTCCGAACAGCGGCTGCCATTTCACAGCTGTTAAGTGCTGCCTCTCTCTCTGTTGTGATTAGGGGTAAATTAATAGATGCCTCCCGGTTAATCAGCTTCCATTAAGGCTGTCACATGCTAGCTGTCAGGACGCCGGCTGCAGTGGACAGGGAATGTTCACCCTGTCACCGAGAAGCACATTAGCAGCGTCTTTAGCACTAGAAAGGGGAAAAGCGGCAGTTAGAGTGCCGGTCATCGTGGGAAATGCATATAGAGTGGTCTTTAATTCACCCCATCATGTTAAAAATGCACTGTGAAATGTACAGGGGGTCGAATAATTGATTTTTCCTCTCTGTACAGAATCCAGGTCTGGGCCGTTTAGCCATTTAGCAAGGGCAGAACGGCAGGGGATGACTGGTGAGGGCGATCACAGAGATAACAAACATCTGAGACCACTGAGGTGACTGACTGCCAATAAACCCACACACCTCACGTTATGCTGTTTTTAATAGAAAGAGTTTAGTTACATATTATTTACAACAAATAATGAGGCCAGCAATTGATAAATACTAAAAGAGGTTACCATACATAAGTTTTAACATCAATTTTTCTGAACTCTCATGTTTCGATATGCAAATAAGGAGCTATTATCTGATTAAACATGCACTCATTTGCATACATTTCCAGAACAGAAATTTGAACATTGGATAAAGCCAGAATCAGAATTCTTGGGTAACACTTTATTTTAGGTGTCCTTGTTACACGTTACATGCAATTACTATTATAATAACAATTAATTATGCATGATTACATTCAAGTAACCCTAAGCCAAACCCTAATTCTAACCCTAACCATATAGTAAGTACATATAGTTAATTAATGTTACTCAGTACTTAAATGTCTAATTACACTGTAACAAGGACACCTTATAATAAAGTGTAACCGTGTAACCATTTATTGTTTCATTTTGTTAAGATATTAGAGTTAAAGGTTTTTTTGGATATGTCTTTTTATCACTCCATCAATCAGAAAATACTGTCAACAGGCAGAGAAAATACATTTTCAACATGTTTTTAGGAATAAAATGTCATTTAAATCAGGCATTTGATATGAACAAACAAATATGGTAACACTTTATTTTAAGATGTCTTTGTTGCATGTTACATGTACTACTTACTATTATAATAACCCTTAATTATGCAAAATTACATGCAAGTAACCATAAACCAAACCCTAATCCTAACTCTAAGCATATAGTAAGTACATGTAGTTCAGTCAGTACTTAAATGTATAATTACACTGTAACAAGGACACCTTAAAATAAAGTGTAACCACAAATATCTAAAGAATATAGATAGGAATAAAAGTGTAAAGTTTGGTGTAAGTACTGCTGAAGTGCAGCAGAAAAAAAAAAAACTTATTCTGAGAAACATTTAAATACGACTTGTAATTCAAATCTAGAGACATAAAAGGATAAAGTGTAATAATATAAACACTTAAAAGTGTGTTTTGAATCTATTCGTTCCACTAGTCTGAAAAAGTCATTTTATGGAAGCAAAATAATCCAAAATCTCAAAATTTGGGTGCGTTAAAAAACCTGAACTGGTACCTGAACTTGAAACAAGAACAACTTAACAAACTAGATTTTTGCATTTTAAATTGTTATTTTGTAAATAAATTATTAGTCGTAATAGTAGTAATGTCTCCACTAATCTTATCTGTGTAAGAAAGTTGTCATGCAGTTGTAGTTAATTCATGAACTAACATTAACTAATGGAACTGTATTGTAAATGAAAGCAAAAAGAGGTGATTTGATGTTTTAACCATCAGAAACAAAAAAAAGTTATTTAAGTTTATATTTGCATTAAAACACTAAATACTAAAGATCAGAAGCTAATTCACACCAAGATATAGGAATAAAAACATGTTGCACTTGCTGAAAACACAGGAAATGAGAACATGAATCAGTAGGAAGTGGATTTAATGCAGAGTTTAAACCTGTAGAGTGTGGGCTGGCCAGCGTAATCTAATTTGTGTGGCCGGAGCAGCCAAAAAAAAAAAAAAAAAAAAAACCTTGTTCACAATTGGCAGAATACACATGAAACGAGCCATGAAACGAGTGCGGCAGACCTCGCAGATAATTGTGAAGAAAATCAGTTTCTTTTCCAATTCAGAAAGCAATGGAGCAGCATTAAGAATTTGAAATGTTGTTGGTATTCTGGGAAAATCATTATTGACTGTATCTTGAGATTTACACTTAGGATTTTGAGATGAAACAAATAATTTACGCATATGAGCAACAAACGTGTTTACTTTCTGCACTGTTTGGATCCACCACTTCGTTTCTTTTCTGAATAACGCAGCACACTTCTGAGAAGCATATAATGAACTGCATTAAATCCATGCGTCAATATTTATGGAAATACAGACGACGTTATTCAAAAAAATACGGGGCTGACACAGTGCATCTGTTTGCATTATGGGTAATTACAGAAGGATTGGATGTTCTGCTGAGGCCGAGCTTTAGCAGGTATGCCGATATAAGGGATTGACTTTGCCGTTCCTCATTACGGCCACATATGGGAAACCCAGCTGGGATCTGAATTGGTGAGAGGGAGAGAGAGAATCGATTTCATTTGCAGGATTATTGAAGCCACTGAGATGCGGCGTGTATGAAACATAAAGTCTCATTTTCAAGTCCTCCGCAGAGGCAGGAGAATGAAAACGTATGGCTGTTAGGGAGTTATTTTCATGCCGTGGAACAATAAGGAAATTGTGAAGTTTACTAACTTCGGCAGAAGTGGCCGACTTGTCTGCCTTGGAAGGTAATTGTGTTCTGTCAAGAAGCAGCTAGTTTATTTGAGCTGCATAACACGCTTGAGATGAGAATGGGTTATAGATGCCGTCTCAAAGTAAAGTGACTCCAAATATGAAGGATAAATATTTGTTTTGAAAGGAAAGAAGGAGACTTTAGACTCTGAGTCCCTTATTCAAACTTTCTCATACGTTCTTTTTAAAGAAATTACTCAAGAATGCATTAAATTGATCAAAAGTGCAGTAAAGCACGTCTGTTTCACATAAATGCTGCTCTTTTCATCTTTCTATTCATCAAAGAATACTGAAAAATAAAATGTATCATGGTTTCCACAAAAGTATTAGAGTATTAATGGTACTGTATATAATACTTTTTATATTCGTATAAATCCCAAAAAATACCAGTGCCCTGAGTATGAAATGATCTTATAATTTTGTGTGTGTGTTGTTTTGTCGTCACAGCTCAGTATTTTTAGTGATAGTTTTTTGATAGTGAGTAATTTTCGCAATTTATTTATTTTATTGGTCAGAATCAGTGTTGGGGAGTTACTAGTTACATGTAACTGAATTACGTAATTTAATTACAAAATAAATGTAACTGTAATCAGTGATAACGATTAATGATAACGATTACAAATGGGGTTACATCTGAATATTTTCACACACACACAGATATGATTGATTTCTTTCCCAAATTGCACTGACCAGTGTTTCAGGAGAATAGGACACAAGTTTATTCGATAACTGTTTTATTTCCTATTTGGGTTTATGCATATGCTTTATTTTTTAAGATTAACTGTTTTTTCCAAAGCATTGATAGATGCCAGTGTTTCCTGTTGTAGCTGTGCAAGGATTTGATTTCAAAAACAGTATCATAGCAATTAAACGGTTTCTTGTTATGATTTTAAATCTGTAATTAACCTCAGAATGATCTCAAAGTAAGTCTGATTTTGTGGTGGCTGCTTTAAAATTAAATTATAATCTTAATTCAAGTGATGAAGGTTTTTTTGAAAGTCTGACAATAATCAGTGTTGAATACTACTGTAAGGTTAACCCTGCCTGCTTTAAATGTTTCAAAATGATTAACAGTTGAAAACATTTATTAGAAATTTAGAAAAGTAATCAAAAAGTAAACAAATGTAATCCGTTATATTACTTTAACGAAGTAATTGAAATAGTTACACTACTTACTACATTTTAAATAGGGTAACTTGTAATCTGTAATCTATTACATTTTCAAAGTAACCTTCCCAACACTGGTCAGAATAAACACAGGCTAATAAATACTTTTGAATAGATGTGAATGGAGAAGCTGGCTTTTTGGGTCCAGATGTTGTAGTTCCAGCATCTGCCAGCAGATGAGACTAACCAGTCACATCTATACTCAAGAAATAAGAACTGATGATATGAATCTGAAAAGTATTGTAGACTTTATCTTTGGAATCTGTAAAATTACACTGACATGAGAAGCAGAGAGAACTAGCATTTTCCCATGATGTTTTAAATCTAACAGCTGGATCCTTCAGTCTTCTTCCCTGTGTGCATCTGTGCATCCAATGCCAGCATGTTGTGTTTCCCACAACCCTTGCGAATGTCCTCCGTTTCTGCCATAAAAGCCTGATCAGAGAGTTCTGGTGTAGGTTGATGTCACCGCACAGACTCAGCTGGGGCAGGAAATGATGTCATAGAGGGGCAGCTGAGAGCATTAGCGAGTGTGATGAGAATGGCACGGTGATGTAAGAAGTGGGTGGCCACACGGATCTTTCTGGAGCGCCGCCCGTTC
Source organism: Tor tambroides (assembly GCA_021397915.2). NCBI lineage: Eukaryota > Metazoa > Chordata > Actinopteri > Cypriniformes > Cyprinidae > Tor > Tor tambroides. The sequence goes on from JAFVLL020015390.1 coordinate 7,589, forward strand.
TCAATGAGCTCCTGTGGTCCGAATCATAGGCATGTTATTGCACATTCCTCTGTGTGTGAGTGTGTGTCTGGTCAGATCACTGTGTGTGTGTGTGTGTGTGTGTATGTGTGTGTGTGCGTGTGTGTGTGTGTGTGTGTGTGTGTGTGTGTGTGTAGAGGGAGAGCCTGTGCTAAAATGTTTTCAGCTGTAATGATTAGTAGTGGTAGTTTACTGTTCTTATTCCTCCTAATTTGCATGTTTGTGCTATTAATTTTACATAGTATTTAGTGCTGTCAAACGATTAATTGCGATTAGTCACATCCAAAATAAAAGTTTACGTTTACATAATATATATGTGTATACTGTGACTGTGTATATTTATTAGTATATATAAATACACACACATACATGTATATATTTTAAAAACATTTACATGTATATGTGTATATATATATATATATATATATATATATATAATTTATATCATATATAAATATACATATTTTATATATCAACCTAATATATTTTTCTGAAATATATACATGCATGTGTGTGTATTTATATATAAATAATAAATATACACAGTACACACACACATATTTAGTAAACAAAAGCTTTTATTTGGGAAGCGATTAATCACAATTAATCGTTTGACAGCACTAATAGTATTGTTCAGAAGATTGGGGTCAGTATTTGTATTTATTTATTTATTTATTTTCTAAAACCTTTCATTCAACAAGCATGCATTAAATTAATCAAAAGTGACAGTAAAGTATAAGCCTGTTTACTCACAATTTGGACTATTTTACTATTTTACTGGGGGGGGGGGGGGGGGGGGTCATAATTGCAAGATATAAACTCAGAAATCTGACTTTTTTTCTTGCAATTTCTATTTCACATTTAGCAGTTTTTTTACTTTATATCTCACAGTTCTGAGAAATTGTAAGTATTGTGTGGAAAAAAGTCACTTTTTTAACCCCATGTTGGAAACTGGCTTCCATAAAGGCATTTATATTGTTAAAGAAGATTTCTGTTTCAAATAAATGCCGTTCTTTTAAACTTTCTCGTCATCAAATAATCCTGAAAAAAATGTATCACAGTTTCCACAAAAATACTGTACAAAAATAAATGATAAGAAATGTTTCTTGATCACAAAATCAGCATATTAGAATGATTTCTGAAGGATCATGTGACTGAAGACTGGAGTAATGATGCTGAAAATTCTGCTTTGCATCACAGAAATAAATTTCATTTTACAATATATTTAAATAGAAAACAGTTATTTTAAATAGTAAAAATATTTCACAATATGACTGTTTTTCCTGTATTTTTAATTAAATAAATGCATTCTTGGTGAGCAGAAGAGACTTTTTCAGAAAGCATTACAAAATCTTACCAACCTGAATAGTAAATGATACAAATAATCTTAAATGATTAAAAAAAAATCCCTAAATATAATACAATCACATAGACTTGAAGAAGGGATTATCATAGAGACCCAATCCCAGAATGCCCTTCCATAGACAAACACATTCACATTGTATTCTGAATATAAAGATCTAGTTGGTTCAGCAATCATAAAAATACCCAAAAGAGCTTATTACTAAAGGAAACGACTGTATTCCGAGATATTGGGTTTCTATTGTGGGATGAGGACAGAGAAAGAGAGAGGGAGAGAAAGCTTTGCTGTAGGCTTGAAAGGGGCCCGTGTTTTGATACAGGCGGTGCTATGGGGGGACGGGGGCCTCTGTCTGGGAGAATGGCTACAGCACTGTTATGGAGCTTAAGTCTCGATCCACTCTAATAAAAAAGACTCAAACCAAACAGGCCCTAAATTGCCATGGGCCTGGGAGCTACCTGCAGCCCTTCAGCCGTGCTTATTTAATAAGAGACACTGCCGAGGGCGGGAGCCTGAGGAACACCACTGGTGCGCTAGTAAGGAAGTGATGTAAGAAATGATTCATCTCATTAGCTCATACGTGTATGCTGGCCCAAAATGTATTTTGGCATTCAAGTCATGCTTTAAAGCATAGGAATTTCATTGCATTAGATAACAAAGTGTCAAAGCAAATGTCATTTATTGTAAAGAAAGATGCACAAACACAAAAAATCTAATTTTGATAACACTTTATTTCAAGGGTAAATTCTCACTATTAACTAGTTGCTTATTAGCATGCATATTACTAGCATATTGGCTGTTTATCAGTACTAATAAAGCACATATTAATGCTTTATTCTACATGACTATATTCTAGATCCCTTAATCCACCCCATACCTAAACTTAAAAACTACCTTACTAACTATTATAAGCAGCAAATTAGAAGTTTATTGAGGGGAAAACCAACATTTATTTTTGTCTTCAGTTTCATTTTTATTAATGTTTTTGTTTCATGTAGTAAATATATTTTTATTTGATTTTTAGCTTTATTTAGTTTAAGTTATAGTCAACAAAAATAACCCACGCAAGCTTAAGTGTCCAAAGACGTTTTGGGGCCACTATTTTTGTTTGTGTGTGTTTAGCAGGTTTAATCTCCTCTGTTCATTCACCTCTCTGTGAACAAGGAAAGCGAGATAGACAGACACACAGAAAGAAAGAGAGAGAGAGAGAGGCAACTTGAAAGACTTGTGTTTTCCCTGTATGTAAAACAGAATGAAAAGTAACATTTGTTTTGCCGCCTGTTCGTTTCCCCCCGTAATGCACACAATCAAGGCCGCAGAAGAGGCTAAATGCATTATACATCACCGAGTGGCACCACGCACTTGGCCGTGATCCTGCTGCTGTTGTCACTTTAGGTTATTTGAAGAGGAAAGTGCTTTAGCCAAAGACTGGAGCGCTTTTCTCTCTCCTTTGCATATGAAGTGGAGGCAGGCTAGAGAGAAGCCAAGCTTAAACTGCTACCCTACTGAGACAGAGATGCTCTGAGCTCTTCTGCAACTTTGCCTTCACACACTGGTGTGTCAATAGACTTACAACACACACCAAAACGCCGGCCAGATAGAGACCATTGTGCAATATGTGTGACAAGCGTGTCTAACTGAGAAGTTTCGTTATAATAAATAGGACGTTTGAGGTACTAATACAGCTTCTGTTTATTTATTACTGCAATAATTCTTTATTTATTTTATCCCGATTTAATTATGATTATAATTATTTTTATTTATTTTTTTATATATATATATATATATAAATATAAAATGTATAAAGACAAATTATATATATATATATATATATATATATATATATATAAATGCATTCAAATCTGGTCCTCTACATGGTCATGGTTTCAATAAAAAAAAGTTACATTAAAATTGGTTATATCTGTGGCTGCTGTGCAGTTTTATATTACAGGATCACATTGTTAACTTAGCAACATGTTAACATCAAAAACAGACATTTGAAATTGTTGTCTTGAAGTAAGTAATTTAAATAAAATGCTTACTGTAGTACAAAACGTAATCTTAAAATGTTACTTATTTAATTCTTTATGAAAAGCGTGTCTAACTGAGAAGTTCCATTATAAATAGAGGACGTTCGAGCTAATACTACAAGTTTTGCTAGTAATCTTTCAATAATGGATTTTAATTAATCTTTTTTTTTTTTTAGATTTTATTATTTGAGAAGCTATTTTAAAATGTAATTTATTCCTGCGATGCAAAGCTGAATTGTCAGCATCATTACTCCAGTCTTCAGTGTCACATGATTCTTCCAGTTTTATACTATATAGATAGCTACCACTATAGTTTTTGCTATTATTATATTCTTTTATAGTAATACTTTCATATAGTTTTTATTTATTATATTGAATTTTCATTTTATATTTTGTTTTAAATTTTTATATACAAATAATTTAGCTATGATAATTATTTTTTGTATTTATATTTTATTATTTTATTTTTGCTTTTGCATTTTTATTAACATCAAATTGTACTGCAATTGTTGAAGTGACAATCATTTAAATAACATTTTTATTGTTAGTACAAAATTGAATGTATCCATTTAATTCTCTCTTACCTATGATTACTGATAATTGTTTAATTTGACATTTTCTAATAGTGTCACCTGCAGGTCAATCGATGAATCTCTCTTTAGTTTAACATCACTACTTGTACTAGAAGTTAAGGTTTAAATTTGAGACTCTTTTGTCATTTTATTTTTAAGTTATTCTTTAATTCAAAATAATGCAAAATATATTTTTTTTCTGAAAAGTGTTGAATTGGCTTTCTCAATTAAAATACTATTAATATTCATTGTTTTACATTCTTCGCCGTATTCCTGTAGTAAACCTATAGCTCTTGAACATCAAGAGCTGTTAAACTTCAGAGATGTCAAATCAATACAGCGATCCATGCAAGTTTGGACTAAAAAAAGCAAGTTCAGCCGCACTGTATCGTATTCTGTTTTCTTTAAGGCGAGAAATGTGAGTTTTATTCCATTTCTGAGCCAGTGAGTCCCACACAAACAATCTCTGACATGGATGTACCATTGATTTCACATTCAGCCGTCCAAACTTAAAGAGACGATGGGATTGTGTGTGAATCCTCAAACCTGTGTGCAACCCGACTCTGTCAAGCTGACACCAGCTCCTCTCTCTATAAACTGCCGAGATTATTCACTCAACAGGATCTTTCTCCTTTCATCCGCTGAACCGCAGGCCAATCCGTGTGCTGACAGCCCTGTGATAGTATACAGATGGAAATAAGGCGAAAGAGTGCCTCTGTTTGTTAAACATGCCGCTGATAGATGCTTGGCGTTCGTCGCTCCTTGACATAATTCACCTGACCGGGAGGTCAAGCGTAGGAAAAATACAAACATATAAGGAGGCATTTAGAAAGCGCAGTTTAAGGTCTAATAAAAAAAATCTTTTTCAGATGAATCATAAATCAAGATTTTTTAAAATTTATTTGGATTTTCGTCGGCGCCGGTAGCCTCGTGGGCAGCGTGCCGATGCTGCGGGCGTCTTGAGTTCGAATCCAGGCTCGAGGACCTTTCCCGATCCCGCAACCCTCTTTCTCTTCCCCTTTGCTTCCTGTCAAATCTAACCTGTCCTATCATCATAAAGTCAAAAACGCCAAATATATAGCCTATACCGGGGTGGGGAACGTTGATCCTGGAGGGCCAGTGTCCCTGCAGAGTTTAGCTCCAACCCTAATCAAACACACCTGAACCAGCTAATCAAGGTCTTCAGGATGCAGTTAGTTTTTTTTTTTTTCCAGGTTTTTTTCAGGGTTGGAGCTAAACTCTGCAGGAGAGTGGCCCTCCAGGATCAACGTTCCCCACCCCTGGCCTATACAGTCAAACCAAAATCTATTCAGACACCTTCAACATTTCTCACATTATAACAGTTTATTTGCTGTAGTTTAGAAAATGGTAATAAAATATGACAAGATCTCAAGAGTTAAACTGTGTCAGATCAAATTCATCTTGATAATGTCAGATAACTTTGATAGAAAGGTACTGTATGTAACAAAACACGGTCAGGTCAAAGTGTCAAATCAAATTTTTGGTCCCAAATGTTTTATGGCAGCGGCTGTTTGCACTCAGTGTAAGTAGCGATAGCTGCTATTTACACTATGTTAAAATAGCAAGATTTTCTGCTATTTATACTACTTATTGCAAATAGTGGCAATTATCTGCACCTCAGTATTGTCGTACATTATAAAACAGTACGCAATAATAACGTATTGAGTGTAAATTATAATTTTAATTAAAATTATTAAATGCATTCCACCTTATTGGGACAATAAAGCCCTCCCTACACCTACCCTAACCCTACCCGATACACTTATTTTCAACTTTTTGATTATTTCCTTAATTTTTATTTAAAAAATGCCTTTTTGATGCAATATGAGATTAAAAAAAAAAAAAAGTTCGACAAACGGCAGTCTCGAACTCGGGTCGCTCGCGTCAAAAAGAATGAGTTTTACCACCTGCGCCAGTGGATCTAATACAGTTTTTGTGTCTTTTATATATAATGTGGTGAAAAACAACAACAACTGTCATATTGTGAAAATTATTATAACTGTTTCTATTTGAATATATTTTAACATGTAATTTATTCCTGTGAGGCAAAGTTGAATTTTCAGCATCATTACTCCGGTCTTCAGTCACATGATCCTTATATTTTAGTAACATCAGTATCATTTTACTATTAAAGCTTATATTAATATTTTGAATTAGTTTTCATTTTAGATTTTAATTTTAATCAAAATTTAGTAATAGTGTCTGTTTTTGTCATTTTGATATCGTTTTAATTATTTTTTTATTTTAGTAAATTTTGTTTAGTTAATTTAGTGCATTAACAACAATTTTTATAGTAACATTTTTGTTTGTTTGTTTTAGTATTAGTTAAAAATAAATAACCTACAACTTTCAGAAATCATTTTTTAATATCCTGATTTTCTGCTCAAGAAATGTCTTACTTCTTATCTTTATAAGTGCTGAAAACAGTTGTGTTGCTTAATAATTTTGTGAAAACGGTGATAGCATTTATTTGAAACAGAAACCTTTATCGTCACTTTTGATCAGTTGAATGTGTCCCTGCTGAATAAAATGATTAATTTCTTTAAAACTAACAAACTTTGTTTGTTAGTGATATGTACTATTTTTTTTGCAAATGAAGGAGTTTTGATATATCTTTCCTCTCTTTACCTTAAGTTCCCTGCGCTTTGCCTTATCAGACCTTTTCTTTTTTCCGGAATAAATGATGTTCTCCTCTTACGAAGGAGGGTGGAGAGGAGGCCTGATTCATGTCGTACACACTAGCAGGCTATTATGCATGGAGAATTGATTGCTGAAGCGCCATGGCCGCCGTTGGATCTTGATGGCGCCGCTGAAATGTCACCTTACTGATGTTACAGTGCGGGAGATATTAAAGCCAGCCAGATTCAAAGACTTCCATTTGTTTCTGATCCACTCCCACTGTGTGCTTGAGGAGGACACTGATCATCTGAGTTTATTTTTTCGCTTCTGATGGTTGCTCTCTTATCTGCTCAAGACAGTGGACCAGCTTCTGTCACCACATTGAAAATTTCCAATCGACCACTTGTATCATCCATGTCTTTAAAGTGGAAATCCAAATATAGAGTAGTTTTGCTTTCTTCTTTTCTACTTTTGAAGACGTAATTAAGATTGTGTGTGCATATTTATGCCATCGAGGGAATATTTAACACCCCAGGCCTAAAGTTTGTCCTGTGGATGATAAGTTTTAGCCCTGAGGCATTAATTATAGACCTACATACATTACAACGGAGTTAAAAGCATTCAGATTAGAAGTAGAGGATAATAGTTGAGGATTTTATAACATACTGTTTAATTAAATCTTTATTGCGGTGACAATATAAGAACATCTTTTTGCATATGTGCAAGTGCATTGAATTTAAATGAATGTTCTTACATAACAAAAAAGTACCATGGTACAGTATTGGTATCAGATTGGATGATTACCATATTCATATACCATAGCATTTACATGTTATATCAAGAAAACCTTGGTAATCAAAAACATAATAACAATCAAAATCATGTTGTTTTACCACAGTTTTACCATCTTGTTTTTTTTTACATAGTCCCATGTCCAGAAAACATGGTATTACCATAATACATCTAATTGAAAGAGCTCGATCAGGTTTCTCAAACACGGCCACAGGATCACTTAAGAGTATTTAAATCAATAAATTTGAAATAAAAAACATAACTTATAGAATCACAAAATGAATTGTGGTTAAATTAATAAATATATACTTTATTAACAATGTTAAATTCAAAATATCAATAAAAAGTTTCAAAATATTCAGATTTGTCAATTACAGTAAAAATACTGGAAATATCTTTGCATATGGAAGGGGACCTTTGAATATTGTGTTGAACGACAAGCTTTTTTGAGTCAAAAAGCTGAGAATTAGTGATCTAGGTAGTGTTTTTGAAATATAGGACAGCTTTAGTATTTTTACATGTTCAATTTAATTGTTCTTGTAAACTTAACACAGCAAAAGTTACAAATAAAGGGAAAGTTCACCCCAAAATGAATATTTTGTTCGCCCTCAAGTTGTTGCACCTGTATGAATTTCCCCATTGACTTGTGAAAAATACTAAGAAAGTCAATGGCTACCATCAGCTGTTTGGTTGCCACATTCTTCAAAATATCTTCTTTTGTGTTCAACAGAAGGAGGAAACTCATACAGGTTTGCAACAACTTTGAGGGTGAGTAAATGGTGACAAAATGTTAGTTTTTGGCTGAACTATTCCAATTAAGTGGATGAAACAATGGTCTCTGTGCCTTATAATCAGCTATAAATGAACATGTAAAATGATTTCTCATCTCTCGTCCCATCAAACCAGCATTGAAAGTGACTGAAAAAAAACGGCAACAGATTTTAGCCAGAAACGCCATATTGACCCGCGGCGACGGCGGGCGTTGATGCACACCACATGTGTTTAGGTTGGGAGTTTTACAGTAAATGATATTAGTCTTAGCACAACATGAAGCGAGAGGAGCCAGCGCGTTACATGGATCAGAACAGCTACCGTGTGATGGGCGTCTGTGTGTGGGAGGCTGATGTCATGATCGGTCACGCACTTCGTTTCAGAACAATGGAGGCGGCAGCTGCTCGCCTCACCTGCCACATCCCATACACAGCTGTCTCCAGCCGCCATCCAAAAACACATCAAAATCTGCAGCTCTTTAATTTTGGCCTTATGCCACTTTTATTGTTTAGAGAGTGGATTGACACCAACACACACCAGACTGGAACCTGCGTCGCCCACATCAGCACCGCAGCACAGCATGTTAGAACAGAAACGGTGCATAATTAGAAGCTGAATTTAATTAAAAGTTAAAGCATCGGTTAAAATACAAGTGCTCTAGTAATATTATGAATTACTTGTGGATTATTGTGATGTTTTTATCAGTTGTTTGGACTCTCATTCTGACGGCACCCATTCACTGCAGAGGATCCATTGGTGAGCAAGTGATGTAATGCTGCATTTCTCCAAATCTGTTCTGATGAAGAAACAAACGAATCTACATCTTGGATGGCCTGAGGGTGAGTAAGTTGTTACGCAAATTTTCATTTTGGGTGAACTGATCCTTTAAATGTATGTCAACATTTTTGACTCTGAGGCCCCTATTGTCAACAACAACATTCAAATGTCCCTTGACTTTTCTAGTTGTTCCTGATTTACTGGATATAAAGATAATGATTCTTTTACTCACAATTTCTACCCGATAAAATACTTTAGAGCTTGGCAAAACTGGAAAAATGTATATTTATCATAAAAATGTGCATGCCGTTTAAGGATTTATTAATTTACATTACTTCTTCCAGGTGTAGAAATCACACTTTTAAAACTAGGCTTCCTCATATATCCAGGCTTTCCAAGGTAGCGTGAATCCTGTAAAAATAGGGGGTTGTTGAGGGGGTGGATTGAAATATGGTAATTTTTATTATTATTTTCTTTTAATCTAATTTGAAAGCATTTAACATCCAATACTTATCAACACCATCACCTGCATTATATTTGCTGAAAGAAATACAAGTTTCTTATTAATTTTGGGTGTTGATTTCAAAAATAGTGCCTGTTCTGCTTGAGCACATCACAGTTCCTCACAAAATATGATGCATTTCATAGCATTTTTCCTTTTACAACCACTTGTAAGATGAAGATGTCTTGTATTGTCCCTTAATCACCAGAAAGACTGCAATAAAGACATGTTTCCTCTTCGTCTATGTCAGGTTACAACTATTTATTTAATTCTCAGCCCATTTTCACATGTATGAATGATTCTGAAGACATTGTTTTATGCCTACTTTAATGCCACTTTCTCCACTCCTTTCTTTGCAGATTGTAAGTTACATTACACATTTTGAATTCTTTTTTTAGTCATTAAAACTTTTGACATTTGACTGTTTTTGTTATTTTGAAAAGTCGATTAAAGTTAATACATATATAATTTGGAAAAATCTTTCTTATTTCATGAAATTTTGCAATATTTTTGCAAATCATCTTATTTTTAACAACATGCAGGCCACATTTTAGCAAACACCGTTAATTGATGTGGATAAAATAGCTTAGATAATTTAGACTTTGAACAATTTATTGAAATGTTTTCATGAGTTTATATTGAGATCTCTGAAAAATCTGAAAAGTAGGACACTGAAGCAAAACTCTCCATTATACTCATTTAGTTAATCTCACTAAAGTCTTGGAGAAACGACTGTGATGTTAAACAGATTTGCATTTTTCTCCTCCGCGGATTTCTCCCATATAGCTTTAATAAGGATTTTATTTCTACAGCGATAAATTGCAGAAATATTCCTGGCGATTTGTAGATATGTATTCTTGTGCAATTAGTAGCATGTTCTCCCTGTAGCTGTGGATTATCCCACTCTCTATTGCCCCTAAAAATCAATAGAAAATCATTAAACGGTTAAATAGGTGCTCAAGCAAAAGCCTTGGCATATTCTAGACCTCAAGCTGACTGAACCTGAGGGGCCACGTTTCTGAAGATAAACCGAGAGGATCGGCCCAGCTGGTGGGCACCACTGTCAGCCACACGACACTAATAATCCCGCCGTATTTGTTTCACCCTCCTCGGAGCGCTGGCCCCCATAGGGCCCTGCTTCAGGTCTGCATGTCATCAGCATGCTGTGTTTGAAGATAGGCCCTGTGTGTTATTATGATCTAATGAAAGCAAAAGGAGAGTGGAACCTTTAAATCTCACCGGGAATATTACAGTCTACAGGCCGCGCACGTATCTCCGTGCACCTGAATGGCCTGGAAGCGGCAAATGCATTTGAAATCATGTCATATGTGTGAGAAAGATATATTAACATATGCATGGAACAGACGTGCAAGTGTGATATCACTTTAATGCAATGCACCTTCTTTGCAGATTTTGATTGATTTAAAGGTACTGTATGTAATTTTTTGACTGTACTAAATCATAAAAATACCATAATATGTTTGCAGATATTTAGGAAACATGCTAAAATCACATACTTGTTTCTACAGCCAGTTAGTCTGTTTTGAAACGTGTGTCCTGTGTCAGAAATCTGTTTTTGTTTTGGTCTGTGTGATTTACCCAATTTGATTTCGACACCCCGGGTTGCCAGTTGGTGGAAAACACAGCGTATTGCAGCCATGGAAGCCAGCAAATGAACTGGGTAAAGCCGGGTTCAGACTACAGGAGTTTTAAAATCCCAACCGATTAAGAAATCTGGTTGTTGCACGCACATAAGGAGAATCTTCACAGATTCTCTTCTCTGAAATCTTAAACATACACACACTGCAAGATTAGAAAATTGTGAAGTATCGCACAAGATATTATTAAAGGGATAGTTCAACCAAAAATGAAAATTCTGTCATTAATTACTCATGTCGTCCCAAACCCATAAGACCTTCGTTCATCTTCAGAACACAAATTAAGATATTTTTGATGAAATCTGAGAGCTCTCTGACCCTCCATAGACAGTAACGCAACTGTAATGTTCCCAGGTCCAGAAACGCAGTAACAGTCCATGTGACATCAGTGGCTAAACTTCAATTTTGCGAAAGTACGAGAATACTTTTTGTGCACAAAGAAAACAAAAATATCGACTTCATTCAACAATTCTTCTCCCCCGAGTTACTGTCTTCCACAAAATCGGGGATAAATTGGCCTAAAACTCCACCTGGCTTAAGAGATCACAGATTCTACCCGATCTAAAAAATGTTGGCATCCATCTAAAAAGCTCTGTGATCAGTGGCATATTAATATGCAGATAAATCAACTAATCAACTGCAGTGTAAAGCCAGGAAACACCATCGCACCCAATGTCGGGCCATCAGTGAGCGTCTGTCGGGCTAGTTTGTTTGATGTGTTACACACGTCCGCTTTCGTCGGGCTCACGTCGGCATCGGGGCCATCGGCGCAAGTGAGAACTCTGATTGGATGTTCAGTTTAGAGTGATAGTCAGTGCCCGAGAATTAAAGTAAAAGTAATGCAAACTAGCAAGTAGATCTTACCCAAGCAATCCAATATTTTCATAACAAAATGAGTGGCTTAAATTGAAGAAAGCTATCAACATAACTGATTTTCAAAATGGTAAGCAAGCGCTACTTTGTTTACGTTTCGTACATCTACGTTTATCTCATATATCCTTGTTTCGGTTTCTCCTTCTGAATGATGAATATTAAAGTTGATGAAAGTTAATTCCGTTAGAAACTAACACAGGCACTGACACGTTCGCTAAATTGAACATCCAAACAGAGTTCTCAATCTGGTCGACGGCCCTGCCCAGATAGCAAACTGACATCGAATCAACGTAGAATCGATGTTTCTCGTGGCGTCGAAACGACGTTGATCTCCGACGTCGATCCGACATC
>JAFVLL020015391.1:0-11092 GCA_021397915.2 Tor tambroides
GACTAAAATAGTTTGTGGAATTCTTCAGTACATTTGGTGGTAATTTTCATCAAACAGAGGGGGGTGGGGGGCTAGAAATATTCTCAGAAAAATGACCGGCTAATTTTTCACGGTATCTCATTTTTCACGGTATCATCTTCAAATTTGAAATATAAACTCATTAGACATGTGACTTTCAACCCATTACTTTTCTGGATTGCTCCAGGACTTATTTCATAGAGTCATGAAACATTGCAGTTGATTAACAGTCATAAGTCATGCGCCGGCGCAAACCTGAACCACAGGAACGTCATCTACTGGAAGAAGGACTGCAACAAAGAGCACCTGTGCAAATACGCCTGGATGATGGTGAAGCTGTCAGAGCAGCTCAAAGTGATTCACTACGGAGACTGTAAGAGAGACTAACTCTGATTCACTCTGAAAAAACAGTACAGTTATGCTGAATTAAACCTGCTTCACTCACACTTAAGAGAGTGGAGTCAATCAAAAGAGTCATGAATCAGTGGAATCGATTAATAGAGTCATGAATCAGTGGAGTCAATTAATAGATTCATGAATAAATGGAATCAATTAGCAGAGGCATGAATCAGCAGAGTGAAATAATAGAGTCATGAATCAGTGGAGTCAATGAATAGAGTCATAAATCGATGTCAATTAATCGAATAATGAATCAGTAAGGTGAAATAAGAAAGTCACGAATCAGTGATGTCAATTCACGGAGTCAATTGACCAAGTCATGAATCAGTGGAGTCAATTAAGATAGTCATGAATGATTACAGTCAATTAATAGAGTCAGGAATCAGTGGAGTCAAATAATAGAGTCACAAATCAATGAAGTCAATTAATAGAGTCATGAATCAATAGAGTATATGATCAGAGTCATGAATCAGTGGAGTCAATTAATACATTTACATTACATTTAGTTATTTAGCAGACGCTTTTATCCAAAGCAACTTACAAATGAGGACAATAAAAGCAACAGGCCTTTTTTTTTATAGAGTCATGAATCAATGGAAAGTTTACCATGTTTTACTGCATTTACCCCTTTTTTATTAACTAAAAATTGAGAAATTGTTTGAATTTTCTAATTACACACAAACCACCAAAAAAAAAATTAAAACTATATAAAGAAAAATATATATTTTTCAACATTTATGAGAAATTTAATTTGAATATATCATTGTATGAAATTTATAAGACCATATAATCTTAGAATTTTCATTATTTTCCTCATTAAATAAGTGAATGAATGTAATTAAATTCTTTTTTAATTTATAACTCATGATTGTTCAAAAACAGTCCCAATTTATAAAACGTTCATATTTATTTCTAGCAAAAAAACATAAATATTACTTTCAAGAATTTAAAACAAAATAAATTCATTTTACTTGCATAAACATTCACTTTCCAGTGAAAAACGTTTTTCATGGTGCAGTGGTTCATCAATAGGTGACATATTCATGTTCATCAACAAAATTCAGTCCCAAAGTGTGTAAGATATGGGGAAAAGGCCAAATGTATTTTACAGAAGTTTTTTGACACTAATGTAACTTCATAGATAATTTTACAGAAAGTATTTTTGACACTATTGGCACTCCATACACACTGAGTCGAAATGACCTAAACATTTTAAATAGTTAAAAATAATTGTAAAAAATCTGAAGACCAAAAATTGTATTTTAAGAGTCTTGAAGCATTCACCATGCATTATAAACTATGCTTTTTTTTTTGTTTTTTCTTTAATAAATCTCTTCCAGGTCAAACGGACTTGAATGCATTAAGAGGGTTAAACACAAGCTCACTTCATTTTGATACATTTTTCAGAAAACAAGCTTCTCGAGTGAATGTATCTTGCCTTAAGAATGTTCAGATGTTTGTACAGGAAAACAAGACAAATGCTGAATATGAATTTTTTTTTTTTTTACAGTGTAGCGATGAATTATTAATCCATATTAGAATCAATTATCCAGATCAAATATTTCATTTTATTCAATAAACATTTAAATTTCAGAATTACTTGTACCGAAGAGTCCAAAAGATCTCATAAAACTGATATAAAATCACACGGTCACGGGTCACAGGGAATTAAAGAGCAATAAAGCTGATGAAAAAGAAAGTTCGGGCATCTTTGATCCACTTGTTTACAGCACATCGAAACGAATCTTCTGAACACCTATAGATAAAAATCACACAGTTTGACATGATCAGCATGACAAATATCCCGAATCACTGAGTTTCTGAGTTTCCTTCTGTCAGTAAAGCTCCTCTCTGTTCTTATAATGGCACAATAAGGCATCTGAAGCGGTACAATCGACATCAAGCCTTCGAAATACAACATTAGCCCTTTAACACTGACAAACATGAGTAAAATCATCTCTGATGGGTGTTTGTTCTGCACTCTTGAAACACATTCCTTCACATTCCTATGATATTAGTGGGTCTTTATTTCTATAAAGAATCGATGTTGTAAAAGCATCACAGAAGCCAATGACGAACTTACAGTGACTCTAACTTATTATTAGTTATGACAAGTTAAAGGGATAATTTACACAAAAAATACTTGTGAAAATATTAAAGAAGGAATTCACTTCTTGAGGGGGGTTTTAATAAAAATTGACTGTAAAAATGCAAATAAAATAAAATAAATTGTGCTACATGAGATGGAGCTGTGAAAAAATCAGACAAATGACATAAAATGACTCGTTTTGCATCATCCGACAGACTTTTGCTGACTAATAAATGGGCGATCTGTCTGCTGGTAATAATACAAAGCTGGTTGGAAATCAGCAAATTCATCCGTTAACTGAAGCATTCCCTCCTCAAATATGATAAAGATTTGATTAAAAGAGACTTGACTTAAAGGAGCCAGTTTCATGGTACATTTATGGAGCTTTTTGTCATTTTTGGACAGTTTTTATTTTTGGAATAATTAAGATGTTTAATGTTTCTGAAAGAAGTCTCTTCTGTTCACCAAGGCTGCATTTATTTAATCAAATATACAGTAAAAATGTGAAATATTATTACAGTTTTAAACAGCTGTTTTCTATGTGAATATATGTTAAAATCAAAGCTGAATTTTTTTGTGCTGCCAAATATTTTTGTAGAAACCGTGGTACACTTATATTCAAAAGATTTTATTAAAATAATAATAATAATAATAATAGTAATAATAATATTCATCAAGCATGCATTAAATTGACTAAAAGTGCCAGTAAAGACATTTATAATGTGACAAAATATTTCTATTTCAAATAAATGCTGTTCTTTTGAACTTTCTATTCATCTGTGAATCCTGAAAAATAAAATGTATCACAGTTTCCACAAAAATATTGAGCAGCACAACTGTTTTCAACATTGATAATAATCAGAAATGTTTCTTGAGCAGCAAATCAGCATATTAGAATGATTTCTGAAGATCATGTGACACTGAAGACTGCAGTAATGATGCTGAAAATACAGCTTTGATCACAGAAATAAATTACAGTTTAACAGATATTCACATAGAAAACAACTAGTTTACATTCTAAAAATATATCAGTATTTTTACAGTATTTTTGATCAAATAAATACAGCCTCAGCAAGCAGAAGAGATTCTTTCAGACACATTTGTGACCCTGGAGCACAAAACCAGTCGTAAGTCCCACAGGTATATTTGTAGCAATAGCCAAAAATACATTGTATGGGACAAAATTTTCGATTTTTCTTTTATGCCAAAAATCATTAGGATATTAAGTAAATATCATGTTCCATGAAGATATTTTGTAAATTTCCCACCGTAAAAATATATCAAAACTTCATTTTTGATTAGTAATATGCATTGCTAAGAACTTCATTTGAACAACTTTAAAGGAGATTTTCTCAATATTTAGATTTTTTTGCACCCTCAGATTCCAGATGTTCAAATATTGTCCTATCCTAACAAACCATACATCAATGGAAAGCTCATTTATTCAGCTTTACCCTTCTGACTGGTTTTGTGGTTCAGGGTCACATGTAAGAAGCTGAATGGTAGTGTGTTGATGGTCTGATTGTAAATGTAAAGTTGAGTCTCAGATCTCCGTCTCTCTCAGGTGAGTTTGTTTCCGGCCGCAGGGTTCGGTCCGCACCAGTACAGTTTCTCCTCAGGCCTCTTCTTTCTCCAGCGGCACAGCAGCAGCATACGAAAGGTCTTCTGGAAAGTCTTATTGCAGAGCGCATAGCACATAGGGTTAACAGTGCTGTTGACATAACACAGCCAATATCCCAAATGCCAGAGCGCCAGCGGGATGCATTCAGAGCAGAAGGTGGAGATCAGCACCATGATGTTATATGGCGTCCAGGTGAGGATAAAGGCCAGCAGGATTGCACTGAGAGTCTGCGCTGCCTTCTTCTCCTTAATCAAAACCATCCTCTTCCTCTTGGTGATCTGGCTCTTCAGTGTGCCATCGACAGGTTTGGAGGAAGACGAGGAGGATGGTGCGTTCACAGACTCCGCCGATGAAAACGACGAAGGCTTCTCGTCTGCTTTTGTAGAACGGACGTCTTTGAATTTATAAGAAACGCATTTTTTATTTCTCGTCTCTTTGAAGACGCAAGGAGACGCCGACCGCTCTTCATCCTCAGATGACGCATAGCTAAAGTTGTTCAGCTGCTCATCAGCCGGTTTGGACGTCCAAGAAGCTTCTTTGGAGGTGAAACACGAACGAATCTTTTGATTCGCCGCGTCTGAATCATTTGAGGAGTTGACTCCTTGAAGCTCAGCCAGATCTTTAGTGCGTCGTTCGGTTTCCTTATAAATCCGACAATAGAGGATGGTCATTACGGAAACGGGGATGTAAAAAGCGGCAATCGCTGTGCCGAATGTGATCACAGGTTCGGAAAAGAACTGAATCTGACACTGTCCTTCAGGAACCGTTCGCTTTCCAACGAAATACTGCCAGCAGAGAATCGGCGGAGCCCAAAGGATGAACGAAACAAGCCAAGCCAAGCCAATCATGATTGCAGCTCGCTTCGGAGTTCGTTTAGCACGATATGTCAGCGGACGGGTGATAGAAAAGTAGCGGTCGAAACTAATGACCAACAGGTTCATTACTGATGCATTACTGGCCACGTAATCCAAAGCCAGCCATAGATCACAAGCAACGCTTCCCAAAGCCCAGCGGCCCATCAAAATATAAGAAGTGTAGAGGTTCATGGAGAAGACGCCGATGATGAGGTCAGCGCAGGCTAGGCTCAGCAGGTAATAGTTGTTGACCGTTTTCAGCTGGCTGTTCACTTTGAAGGACAGCATCACTAGAACGTTGCCGACGATGGTGATGAGGCTAACCACCGCGGAGACGGTTGCTATGGTGACCGCTTCCCACAGGCTGTGAGCGAGCGGGTGCGAGTCGGAGATGTTGGTGCTGATGGTGACGTTCTTCTCTCTGTCCATCGCGATTCATGCGGCGTTCAGATCATCCATCTCCTGAGAAACACAAAAACAGACATCAGATGAGATCAGAACCATGACTGAACATGAGAAAATTATCCTTAACTTAAATTAAAAATTACATTTTTGTTCATTAAAAAGATTTAAAAAATAATTCGATGAAAACCTTAATCTTATTTCAGATAGTAAGTCATTTTTGTTTATTTTAAGTGCTTAAAATGCAGTGTTGGGCACGTTACTTAAAAAAAGTAATTAGTTATAGTTACTTCTCACACATAGTGACTGAGTTAGTAACTGAGTTGCATCATTATAAAAGTAACTAATTACCAGGGAAAGTAACTATTGTGTTACTTTTTAAAAATAAAAAAAGTTCAAATATGTCAAATAACTTGGATGCCCCTAATATTAAATATGTTAAATGAATGAAATGGGCACTAAATAGAATAAATTATTATTATAAAACATTGTACACTAATCTACACTGTTTTAATGTTTCTGTGGGACAATGTGAGAGACACCTATCAAATTCAATATATTATTGTAAATATTATTAACCCTATATGGACACCTTGGCAATAGAATCTCACCAGACTAATATTAATTATCTGATATACTATTTTATATTATTTAGAGTAGGCCTATACATGTACAAAGCTTATGTTTGTAAAATGACACAGTTTTAAATATCTGACACTTAGCATCAGTCAGTCAATCATTCTAATATGATATTATGATAATTTAGCATTATATGATGATAGAACTTTAATAATTAGAATAACCATGTATGAATGCATATTTGTCATGTTGATTGAACTTTGGACTGGTGGTGGTGCTTAAGATATCGTTTGTCATTTAGTTTTTCTATATAAAAAAAAAAAAACTAAAAATAATACTGATAAGATAACAAAACTCTCTAGGATGCTCTAAGGATTAATGATCTGCTGGGTTCATGAATATTAATCACGTTGTCTGCGTTCGCTCGAACTGATTTGCTGAAATCAAAACAGGGACGATAACAGGTGAGCGCCAGCCAATGAGATCGTCGTTTGCGCATTAGCTCCGCCCACTACCGGAGAAAGCGGCAGTTCTTAAAAGCTGAAGAATTCTGAAGAACTCCGGGGAAAAACTAAATGAAAACTGACAAAAACATAGATAAATAGATAGAATTAACCTAAATAGTTTGGATCATTAATCCAGGATTATTATTGTTAACTAAAACTAAAAGTATAAAAAACATTTTTGTTCATTAAAAAGAAGCTGAAATAACATGAAATACAAATATTTGATGAAAAACTTAAACTTATTTCAGTTAGTGAGGCAACATTAATAATTTTGTTTATTTTAAGTGTTTATAATGTCTAACTGAAAATACATAAAAACTTAAACTGAATGAATGAATAAATGAATGAATTGATGAATAAATAAATACATGCATACATACATAATTAATAATATATAATAATAATAATAATAATAATAATATATTTATATATATATATATATATATATATATAAACATGGCAAAATAAATTAAATGAATATGAGAAATGTTGCCTTATGACTAACTGAAATAAGTTTAAGTAGGTTACTAAAATGTCTAATTATAAAAAAAAAAGAAAAAAGAAAATGGAATAAAAAAATCCTAGTCATATATAAAAAAAAAAAAAAAAAATCTAAAATGTCAAAAGCGCATAACAAAATTACTAATAATTAAAGTAAAATTAAAATAAAAAAACAACTAAAATATAATTCAAAATATTAATACAAACTATAACATCACATACTAAAGTAAATAAAATAATCTTACAAATTATCATGCATTTTTAGATCATTTTTAGAAACAAAATCTGAAAAAAATGTTAAAGCGTCTGTCAGAAAACTTAATGTACACTTAAATATCTCTTTAATGAAATTAGTAATTAGTCTTTTAAAAAAAAAAAAAGAAATTAGTAAGATTTTTTTGTGAAGGTTCATTGATTTAGTTCATCAGAATGTCATCACCATCATCATAATCATCTAAAAAATACATTATAACTCTTCAGATTAAATGACAAGAGCTAATATAAGAGCTATTATACTTAATGTCTTTTCATGTGAAGTCATTATATCATCCAAATCATAATAAAGTCAATCAGTTAATAAATGCACTGCTGATTGTTTAGTGAAGCGCCTCTAGAGGGCAGAACTGAGACTTCCTTCAACATTTGCTGCATCTGTGAGATTCACACAACATAAAGCCACCAGAATCACATTAAAACCACCTTCACTATAAATCAAAGACTAAAACCTCAGACACTTTACCAGCCTCTAAAAGAGAGTCAGTCACTAGTAAACATCTGCTGTGATATCAGGAAATAATACTGATTTATTGCACACATGCAAAATAAATGAGAAAAGCATTGTGTCAGAATGCACAGATGATTTAGCAATTTTGTTGCTAAATTTAGCAACTTTTCAGACTACCCTAGCAACTTTTTCTGTCAAAAACACAGTTTAAAATTTATTTGCCAACTTTTAGAAACTTTTGATAAGTGACTTAAACAATAAAAAGGCACACATTTACCATTAATTTACACAAAAAGAGGAAACCAAAGATTCCTAGCAGTACACACATCATGTGAATTAAGTTAGCTGCAATTGTTTACCTTAATAATAATAATAATTGCATAATTGTTAATTTATGCTACACTTTGGTAGAAGCTTGTACGTGTGATTGTTGATCAGTTAGTACACTGTAAGAAAAATATCTAGAAAGATAGAAAAGGTACTAGTAATTTTCCAGGACATTATCCGTTATCCATTATCCGCTGTAACCCAGAAATTATTAAAAATGCACTTAAAAAAAAAAAACCCCGTGGGAAAATAAATACGGAAAAATCCTTCATATTAATATAGACTGTGCCCTACTTTTACAGAGCGTAGCATACTAACTAACTACTAATACACTGCTTAAAAGTATAATTGTTCAGAATGTGTAGATTTACTTGTTTACTAGCTAATAAAAAAGCTTAAATTGTAATTGTCCAAAAAATATTCAATATATTAAAAAATAGTTATTTATATTTTAATATTATATTATGCATATTATATATTATATGTAATATTATATTATTACATATATATTTACAAACGAATCTCAATTAAAATAATTTGAAAATATTTCATAAAAATATATTTTTTTATTTAAAAAAATCATAAAATATTTTTTTTGCTGAGATTTGATGTAGTGACATAATTTTGCGTCGTCATTTAGCAACAAATTGACCTTCCTTTAGAAACTTCCCCTGAAAGTTAGTTGGCAACACTGCTTCCAGCAGGGACTAACTAGACCATCATAACCAGTAAACTACTGCAGTAAGCCTGTGATGAGCACAAATTAAAGTGACTATTATTACCCAAAAATCCTGACTAGAACCTCAACTATAACAGGTCGAGTTTTGCGGAGCAGCTGAAGTTTTGCTGGCAGTCGCTGCACGCATGAACAGATGCTCATCGATGATGTCTCTGGCTTTTTGTTTCCAGGGAAACGAAGGAGTGATTTCTTTTGAATGATAAATCAACATCATCTGAGCGACAGACCAAACAAACACGAGCGCATGTGCCTTCTGGATGCATTTAACGTGACACCACACAGATTCATTAGATGTGAATGTGAACGGATGGCAGGATCAAAATCCACAGGACTCTTCATTGTTTATTTTAAACGGAGGATTCTAGTCAAAGCCGCAGACGTCACAACATGTGCTGAAGTTTCAATTGCAATGCATTACTTTATTGGCATCGATGGTTGCATGAAGAACCTTTAACATCCAATGAAACTCATTATAATCCACAAATGTTCTGATTATTAAAATGTTCTTCACACTAAGAAATAAATATTTTTAGATTTCTTTAGGGGACCAAAACTGGTTCTAAACTCTTAAAAATCAAGGTTCTTTACTGATATTAATGGTTCCGTGAAGAACCGGTTTAACATCAATGAAACCTTTCCACTGGACAAAAAGTTCTTTATTAAAATGTTCACTGAAAGGTTATTTGAACTATAGTTTTTGTTAATATTTTGAATTGCATTTTTTTCTGCTTTCATGTTAAATTCATTTGTTCGATTGATAGTTTTTAGTAAGTTTTAGTAATTTTGCAGTGTGCTCATTCTTATCAGTTTTTGTTGTTTTTAAATATGCGCCTATATATATATATATATATATATATATATATATATATCAGTTTAAGTTTTAGTTATTTTAGAACATCATCATTAAACTAAATGAAAATGAGCAATGCTGTCGAAAATAAATAAACAATAATGAAACAAAAAAAAATTTTTTTTTATATTTTATTTTATTTCAGTTAACATTTATTGTATTTATTTATTTTAATGGTTTAATCTGAATCTATTACCTGTTCTACACTCTTAAAAAATAAAGGTTCTTTATTGGCACTGATGTTTCATGAAGAAGCTTTAACATCTATAGAATCTTTCCACTGGACAAAAATGTTCTTTATACTAAGAAACGAATGGTTCTTTTGAAAAAATGGGTTCTTTGGGCAACTAAAAATGGTTCTTCTGTAGCATCGCAGTAAAAACCCTTCTTTATTTTTAGGAATGTAGTCACTGGATCACATCAGATCTCAGATATTCAGAGTTTAGTTTGAGATGTTTCATATCAGTTCACAAACTGAAGTGTTTTCAACAGCATAATCGCTCGATGACACTCGACCACAGATTCTCTCATTATATTATTGACCTCATGTGTCACTCAGTCCTGAAAGAGAAGCAAAACCATCTCTACAACTGAAATGTTGTTTAAATATGCAAATGAGGCATTATATATTTAAATATGCACTCATTTGCATATATTTGCAACGCATAAATCTGAACATTGGATAAAGCCAGTTTGATTTTGTTGTCATATTACAGTTAAAGGTTTTTCAAGAGGGGGATTTTGGATTTCTCTTTTTATCACTCCATAAATCAGAAAATACCGTCAACACAGCAAACAAACACATTTTCTGCATGTTTTTAGGAGTGAAATGTTGTATAAATCAGTGTGAATGAAATATGAACAAACTTTCAGAATATACAGAGGAAAAAACTCTAAAGTTTGCTGGTGCAAATAGATAAAGTGCAATAAAATAAACACTTACTGTAAATGTGTATTTTAGATGTATTCTTTCAGCTAGTCTGAAAGAAGAGACATGATATGGAAGCAAAATAGACCAAAAACTGAGCAGTGCAAAAAAACAGACTGGTTTTGGCTGTGGTGTCTCACATTAGATATCAGAGGTTCAGCAGTGTATCATAAATATCATAATGTACAGTGATTCTGAAAATCAGTAAACATATCAGACACTGAACACAAATCATTGCTTTGCCAGAGTTGCTTTACACAGCATCATTTGGATTTGTCTCATTTCTGAAGTTTGCATCATTGATTCTTGCTTATTTCTGTGAAGTTGCTTTGAAATATTTACTTTAATTAAAAGGCAAATGATTATCGATTTATCTGGGAAAACTATGAAAACTTCCTTCAAAACCAAACAAATCATCCACTGAAGCTGAGCTTCAACTAACTAACCTTCATCTAACCAACTAACTTAAACTCAGCCCATCCAGCATCAGTCAAGTGCAGTAATTACTATAGAAACTATGGAGTGTGTGTGTGTGTGTGTGTGTGTGTGTGAGTG
>JAFVLL020015392.1:0-101083 GCA_021397915.2 Tor tambroides
TAAGTTGTGATGACGCTTCGTTTCCTTGCCATAATGTGTTCTCTTGAAAATTCTTTATTGTCAAATGTGTGTTGAATGTAAACTCCTTTTAGGAACTCAACCATTCAATGAGAATTTATCTGAGAATATGCTTAAGGAAATCTATTCAGTGATTGGTCCATGCGTATTGTCGTCAAAATCCCGTTTGTGGCACAGAAAAGTGTCGTGAATCATCTTTAAGACTGACACTTAAGATTTAGTCCTACACTTTGCTTAAATTACGACTGAGATGATTGATAACTAACTTTTAATCGCAGCTTTGAGCCAAGAATTTTTTTAAAGTTAATTCTTAGCAGTGTTCTTGAGAGTAATTCTTAGAGGCTTGATAAATATGGGCCCTGATTATCAAGTGCTGCCTAAGAGATTAATTAGCCTGTTCAGGTGTGTTTGATCAGGGTTGGAGCTGAACTTTGCAGGATGGTAGATCTCCAGGAACAGGATTGGGAGGCCCTCACTTAAATTTCTGTTTGCTTTAATGCAAATATGGTTCTCAACACGCTTTACTTCAGGAACAAGTTTTTATGTTGGACTTTGTTTATTGTACAGAAGTAAATAGAATATACTCAAAATCAGATTATTGATTCTATTAATGTGGAATTTATAATTTTTACCATGAATGCCACAGGCCGCTTCAAGTCAAGCACACCTTCTGACACATGACTAATCATTCAAAGGCATGACATGGGAGGAGTTTATGAGTGGATGTAAACTATACTTTCTGTTTCAGATCTTTTAACAGCATACATCTCTCTCTGCAGAAAAACAATCATGATCATGCTCTAAGATTTCTCACACTGGACTGAATCATGGTGGAGACTCAGGAGAGATTCACTTTATTTCATTTACTGAAATACCTGTTTACTTTGGTGGGATTGTTATTTTTTCTGCTGGATATAGTGCTGGACATTTGGACTGTTGTGTCATTTTATCAGGATGGGGCCTATGTGTATATGGCAGTGATGATCTTTCTGCTGCTGGGCTCTTCAGTGCTGTTACAGGTGTTCAGCTGGCTCTGGTACTCTGATTCTCTGGATAAGATTGAGACTAAGGTGGAGAAATTTGCATACCGGCGTTTATTGATCAAACCATTACACTTCCTGCAGCTTGGAGTGCATCTCAGGTCTGTGACAGGTTTGCTTTTCAATTTTCAGTACACTTTAGTGTACTTTTAGAAAGAGTCCTTATTACTGAAATAAGATTCTTCATTGATTACTCACCCTCATGTATTTTCCCACCCATAAGACTTTGTTAGTCTTCAAAATGATGCTGTTATAAAGTTTTGTTGCATTAAGTGTTGCTTGAATAAAGTCAAGTTCCTTGTGTTCACAGGTATGCTGGAGTGATAGAGACTTCCACAAGGGATTTTCGTCATCACAATAGTTTCAGAGAGGGTATGGCTATGTACCTGAACCAAGACTTTCAGATGCTTCGTCTATTCGAGACATTTTTTGAAAGCACCCCACAACTCACACTCATGATGTCTATAATCTTACAGAGAGGAGAGCTGGAGCTTTTTACAGGTTTGTTTCAAATACAGAACACTTCTTTCAGATCATAATTCTTATGTCTCAAAACCATTTAAAGTGATAATTCATTGTTCACAGTTTACTGGCACAGAGACCTGGAGGGCAAAACATAAAATTCCACAGAATCCGTAGAACTTCAGTACTGCCCAGTCAAGTTTCCATTTGTTTCAAGCCACAATTATTTTAGATCATCTCTCAAAAGGAGAAAATAACAAAGATATGTAAACAAACTGCAAGTTTTGCAGTTTGTATTAGACAGCACCTCAGTGCAGAATTTCAGTCACTAAACAGCGGGTCATTCTAAAATGCTTAGCGTGGCTTAATGTATTAAGACAGCAGGTGCGTCCCAGTTTGTGTACTTATTTACTACTTATACACTACTGAAAATTCCTAAAGAAAAGTGAATTTTAAATACCTTTAAATAGGCACGTTATAGGCAAAGTTAACTTTAAATAGGCACTTATTTAAATGAAAAAAAAAAAAACCCAACAACAATGAAGGCCCTGTCCCAAATGGAACCATAAAACCTCACAGTCTTCCCGAGTCCACACTTTTGATGCAAAGGCACTTTATCTGTATGGTAGAGTCTGCCGCGGAGCAGACGTCTCGGTTCAGGCTTGGCAGAAATGTGCTTCCTGGGCACATTGTGGCCACAATTAGGGTGCTCACAAGCACCTTTCTGAACCCTAAAATGACAAACTGGACACCCTATGGTCTTAAACTTAGACACACACACAGCAGCTATTGTAAGTCCATGAGACCGCAAGATTAAAGGGATAGTTCACCCAAAAATGAAAATTCTGTCATTAATTACTCACCCTCATGTCAAACCCATAAGACCTTCGTTCATCTTCGGAAGACAAATTAATTTTATTTTTGATGAAATCCGAGAGCTTTCTGACCCTCCATAGACAGCAACGCGACTACCACAATCAAGGTCCAGAAATGTAGTAAAGACATCGATAAAATAGTCCATGTGACATCAGTGGTTCAACCGTAATTTTACGAAGCTACTAGAATACTTTTTGCACAGAAAATGAAAATAACGACTTTATTCAACAATTCTTCTCCTCATCCTGTCTGCTGTGGTGCGTCGCCATTGTGGAGACAGTATCATCGTCAGTATTTTATTTGCGCACAAAAGTATTCTCGTAGCTTAATTAAAATTACTGCTGAACCACTGATGTCACGAACTATTTTACTGATGTCCTTGCTACGTTTCTGGGGCCTCATTTATAAAATGTTGCGCAGAAACCATCCTAAATTTGATCTTACGATCATTTCTCAAATATGCGTACGTGTAATTCATAGAATGGATGTACGTGCAGAAAACGCACGTACGCCTCTCTTTCAGATGTGAAATCTATGAATCGCAAATGATCTTGAACTTGTGCTCAAATGAATGGTTTCAGCTCTCTGCCTTGCAAATGACTTCTAATTAATTAACATATAAAAGTTCACCAGTCACAGTCCAAATCCTTTAATTTAGAACAGCGAGCCGCAAGAACAGCTTACATTTCCAAAAACCTGCAGTACTCCAACAAGAAAAAGTGTGTACGTCTGCTCAGACCCTGACGTGACGCTAAGCACTTTTCCACGTCAAAGGCAGTTTTTATAAATATGAGCGCTGGCATGGATTTTAAGAATACGGACTCTCGAAGATCAAATCTGTGCGTACGCACTCTATATAAATGAGGCCCCTGGACCTTGATCATAGTAGTTGCGTTGCTGTCTATGGAGAGTCAGAAAGCTCTCAGATTTCATCAAAAATATCTTAATTTGTGTTCCGAAGATGAGCAAAGGTCTTACGGGTTTGAAACGACATGAGGGTGAGTAGTTAATGACAGAATTTTCTTTTTTGGGTGAATTGTCCCTTTAAACCACTCAATTTATGTCTTTTTGCACTTTTTAATATGTGAAAGTTTTTGCTATGTGAACTCAGTGGATGGACAAACATTTGAAAGAATATTAAAAATAACATCTGTGCTTGTAAAATGAACTAAAGAGGGTTTGGAAATGTCACGAGGGTGAGTAAATGGTGACAGAATTGTTATTTTGATGTAACAATTGTTTTCCTGTCTTCAAATTTAAATGGCAAAATAGCATTCAATAAGTGCTGATACAGTCCAAAACCCACTGTG
Source organism: Tor tambroides (assembly GCA_021397915.2). Classification (NCBI taxonomy): domain Eukaryota; kingdom Metazoa; phylum Chordata; class Actinopteri; order Cypriniformes; family Cyprinidae; genus Tor; species Tor tambroides. The sequence continues at coordinate 3,707 of JAFVLL020015392.1, forward strand.
TTACTCATTCAGAAAAAAGTACCTATACAATTTTGGTTGCAGCTATTGTTTTTATTAGTGAGTCACTGGTTCATTCACTCAAACCAATTCATTCCAAACATCAGTGCCTTCAGCAGCAGTGGTGCTCAGTGTTTCAGCATTAGCGTGGCTGTGATTATCTACATATAAGCATATATATCACGTGATGTTAAATTTCCATGCAATTTTAATTCATTTCAGGTTTAAAATTCTTCACATCAGCTGCTGCAATTGCCAGTAGCATTGCTTTGTACCACCGCAGCATGCGTATTTATCTTCCTGAAAAATACAAGATGAGTTGGATCTCCACTGGCGTCTACTTCCTGTGGAACTTGTTGCTGATCATTCCCCGTGTAACTGCTCTGGCACTCTTCTGCAGTGTATTGCCATGCTACATCATAGCTCACTTTCTGTCCTTGTGGATGCTGCTGGTTTTGGTGGCCTGGAGCCAGAAAACAGATTACATGGAACATCGTGGTTGGGAATGGCTCTTCAGCACTGCTGTTGGACTCATCTGGTACTTCAGCTGGTTTAATGTAACAAGAAAAAACATAAAAGTAAAGACAGTTCTCTATTATAGTTTCATGGCTTTGGACATAATGATGCTGTTAGGCTTCTGGTGCTGGAAGGTGTTTGAGTATGCAGGCTGCTGGAGCTCCTTGAGTCCTCATATAGTGATCCCAACACTACTAGGTTTATACGTCATTGGAATACTAGTGAAAATTATATACTACAGATGGTTTCATCCCAACGGTGATAGAGAGGAAATCACTGAACCCACTGAAAAAGGGAAGTACAGAAGAGCTGCAACATATGACATGGACACAGACTTGACCCCAGAAGATACAGCTGCAGCTCCTGCTCAACCTGTCACTGGAGCCTTCAAGAGGAGCAGGACCATGGCTGCCAATTTCTACTTCTAGTACTTGGTTGAACTTTAACAAAGTTTTATTTGTAAGAATGTATTTTTATGTTTTTATACAGCGAATACCTCATTTTGGTGGTAAAAAAAGATGAGAATGACAAAAATAGAAACTTTTTTTGGGTTTAAATGCATCCTGGTGGTGTTTTCATTCACACAATTATGAGTCAGAGATGAACACAAGCAGGTAGGCCAGCCTCAAAGTATTTAATGAACGTCACTTACACAAAACCATAAACAGCATAGGTACAGATATTTGCTTCTTCAGCCAGTTTCAAAAAGCCAGAAGTTGTCCTACTGATCTAAAAGCTCAAGCTTAATTCCAGGGCTAGATCGAGCATTTAATCTTTTTTAATTACATCCCTTGATTGTCTATGCATTAGTAACAAATCCCAAGATCTCATGATGATAGTGTCATGTATCTTCAGTTAGTGTAGATAATAGACAGTATACAGGGACTAAATCTTTTTTCTTTTTTCCTGAAAAATGCCTGAAACAAAGTAGGACATAGAAAAAAAGCACCAGAAGAGCAGTTTTTATGATTCAAGTTAAAGAACAACAGCATCTGATTGGCTGAGCTATGGAGAAAATGATTTCTGCAGAAATGAAGTCAGAACACGTCAAAAGTACCAAACTAAAAGAAAATGACAGATAACAGCATAGGCCTATGAGTCAAAGGTAACACTACACCAGAAAAACAAACAATACAAACATATGTTTGTCATATCTGCATATGTTTGTCATATTTCAGTAATTCCCTTTAAGATAATACACTTACTGAATGGTGATTATAGATAAAAGGCACAATATAAATATATACAGGTAAAGAAACACACAGACACACATCTATGCAAACAAATGAAGATTACACATTCTTAATTGTCAAAGCTGCTTGAGTAAAAATGCTTTTTCTTCAGGCTCAGTAAGGTTCAGTCAAAATCTTGCAGCGGTCAGGAATATTACACCCAAACCTGCTTGTAAAACCACCTTCAACCAAAATTGAAACAATCAATTATCACTGACCAGAAATGTATTGCACACTATCACACAGTTATTCTCCCAAACATGTACAATTGAAAGAAAACGGTCACAGGCTGGGGCCCTGTAGCTTCAAATCCATGGGTAATTTTGGCTGTATGCAAGAGGTAATTTTACAAAATCCCACTCAGCCATGTGACTTTCCTCAGGGGACGAGAATGCAGTTAGTTCATGTGGCTCATAATTGCATTATAGACATGTAACATGGGACAGTATAATTCCAGGAGCCTATGTTCCCCTCAAAACATCACTTTAATATGGATTTTAAAGAAACGGCTCACCCAAAAATGGAAAAAAAAGGCTCAAACCCATATAACTCAACTTTCTTAACACAAAAAGGCTGCTCTTTTCCATTCATTAAAAAGGGAGCAGAGACAGGTTGCTGAGATCCAAGTCTTCTGAAATCACTGAAATACAGATTTAAGATGACGTTTACTGAAAATCTTCCTGTCAGAGCTCTGAAATCTCTGCATTTGCGTTTATTCAAATTCAGCATGCCAAGAAATGTCACACCAAGTTTCAGCTAATAACTGAGTTAGACTTTAGAGCTGAAACATTTCAATTTTAGGGCTGGGACGATAAATCGTTGCAGAATAGATTCATGGATCGATTCTGAGATTTTCCGAATGCATCGTGATTCCTCTGGAATCGATTCTGAGCTTAGATTTTAACAGCAGATGGCACTGCATGCTTTAGAAACAGCCGTACTCTGCTTGTTTCCAAATCCTTACACACACTTGAACCTAAAATAATCATTCATAAAATTTGAAAAGGTTGAAGCGAATTACAAGGGTGCTCACAGTGGGCTGTGTTTACATTAATCTCACGTCATAAAAGCATTCTGAGCTGAGGCGAAATTACAGACTCGGCCGAAAACACAAGCGCTCTTTTTCATGAGCATTTGAGTATGCAGATAAAAGCTAGAGTAGCGCACCATCTGCTGTTAAAATCTAAGCTCAGAATCGATTCCAGAGGAATCGCGATCCATTCGGAAAAATTCAGAATCGATTCTGCAACGATTTATCATCCCAGCCATATTAAATTTAGGTCTGTTCCTCATTATATGACTTCTATCAGATAACACACTAAACGCATTTGACTTGTGATGATTTGTGGAGTTTGAAGTCCCCTTTTCCATTCAAATTTCATTGGAAAAGAGCAGCATGGACATTCTTCTAAACATCTCCTTTTGTGTTTCATGAAAGTTAGTCGGGATTTGGAACAAAAGTAACAAATAATGCGAATTCTCCTGTTTGGGCGATTTATTCTTTCAAAGAAAAACAAATGGTTTCCATTAGACACTCTGTAATTTGTCATATTGCCTAATTTAAAGCAGAAATGATGAAGGGTAAACGAAAGTAGATCCCTGGAACTGAGGAACACTTAAGAAAATCCATATGTAGATACAGTAAAAATTAAGTGGGATCATTTCTTGGAGGCTTCTAAAGCATGTAACCTGCCATCTCATAAGAACCAATATCCTGAACTTTGGAATGAGTGTAAAACAAAATGATTCCAACTTACTTTTCAGCCCTTTAAAAAGAATGCAGAAAAAGACTTTAAGTTCAATCCTAAGTTTCTGTGTCAGTGCAGACCTTTGGTCATGGGTTGTTCCTTTGGTGAATCCAGTTAAGTTGAAGATGGTAAAGTACATCCTCCAAGAGAAAGATTCCGTGAGAATGGGAGACAGTTTTTTCCTCTTTCCTCATGTACGGCGTCCCAGTGCAAGATTCAACCTAGGGGGAGGATAGCTGCCATTGAGGGAATGGAGGGCTTGTGAGGTCGTGTCACAGACCGTCTTGAGTTCTTGTCTATGATGGCTAACGTCCCAGAGTCTACGTCAGCTGCTCCACGGCTGCGCTGGATCAGGTTAGGGGTGGATGGGATTGCTGATGGGTGCAGCTGAAAGATCGAAGTCTCCATCTATAAGAAGTCCAGTTCCAGAGCTTGGTGAAGGGAAATCAGGTCTCCGTGAGAAGAGATTCGCCAAAATGGCATGTTGTGCTAAAGAGTGACGGTGCACATGGATTAGATCAAACATACACAGATCAATACAGAGAATTTTTCAATGAAAATGTGTTAAATGTAAATCAATGCAATAAAGCAACACTCATGAACCGCTATGCTAAGCCTATTCAACTGGGAGAGTCATATTACTTCATGCAACATCGTTTGGGGTTGTTTTTTTTTTTTAATTTCAGTTTCAAATAAATAAACTATTCATCAAAGAATCACATGAATAAATTACATTTTAAAATATATTACAATAGAAAACAGTCATTTTATTAAATTGTAATATCTTAAAAAAATTCTTACCCATGTTTTTTTTTTCTAACTGGCAGTGTTCTTTACGTAAATAATTTAGATAATGGAGGTTTAAAAAAAATAAAAAATAAAAAACAACAAAAACATTTTTGCTCCTGAATAGCAGTATCATCAGAAATCTTTTGCAGTGGCATAGCAAAAGGTATTATTTTGTGATGTGATCTAACTGATAGGGTATAAAATGTCCATATGCTGGTATTGAGATTGTACCTGCTTTGCTGCAAACTCTTCATCACGCCCGTCCCCTATAACAACATAGGTCACTTTCTTCCCAAAGCGAGAGATGATGCGCTCAAAGCAGCTCTCTTTTCCTGTTAATAGACGTTACACATATGTTATACATAACGTCTAAATCTATCCTTGTGCTCAGTTTCATTTCTATACGAATTCAGCCAAAAACCAACAAAGCGTCATCCTTTATTAACCCCCATGCCGTTCAAAACCAAACTTTTAATACCGTGGAACTAGAGCTGGGCGACTTGGCAAAAAAAATGAAATCTTGATTTTTTCAGAACGTTTGACCGATTCTCGATTTTTTACGATTTTTATCTAGTCAACTTAAAAATGTAACTACGACATGATTCAAATAACTTTTTCTTTATTAACTCTCTATTCCAAGTGCACCACACATGTTGTCAACATGATGTAAATGTTAAACAAATCACTTGTTAAACATCTTGGCAGAAAAGATGTATGAACTACAACTACATCCTGTACAAACTTGTCTTATACATGTTTTATGTTCAAAAATAATAGGCTAAAATGAAAATGCATCAAAAAAAATTCTCAACAGCCAATGTAATTCAAATTCAAAATGACTGACTTTATACATAGAATCCGAAAACTGCGAAAACACGAACTGCACACTTGCAAATATATCTGTACATTAATTTAAAGCAGGGATCTCCAACCCTGCTCCTGGAGAGCTACCATCCTGCAGACTTCAGTTCCAACCCTGCTGCAACACACCTGTCTGTAATTTTCAAGTAGCCCTGAACACCTTGATTAGCTGGTTCAGGTGTGTTTGATTGGGGTTGGAGCTGAAATCTGCAGGATGGTAGCTCTCCAGGAGCAGGGTTGGAGACCACTGATTTAAAGAGTTACATTTCTCTATATTTCTACTTTTGTAGATCCTAGTGCATTATTTAATTTTCTGTTTTTCTTATATTAGTGTTATTCTCCATCTCTACTGTGTAATTCCTATGTCTGCTGCACTAGTTTGCACTATGTCCATACTTTCTTCTGCACTGGAAGCTCCTGTCACCAAGTCAAATTCCTTGTGTGTGTAAACATACTTAGTAATAAAGCTCTTTCTGACTTCTGAAGGTATAACAGCAGTGGACTCTTAACTATAAATGTTCTGTGAAAACAATGAACAGCAGCTTTCAACCTGTCACCATGATGCAAACATGAAATATTAGACATACAGTAGTAGTTCTTTACAGTTTTTTTTATTCAGTTGCAATGCTTTTCCATTGTTTTTTCTATGTAAACATGGACCCGATTGACTGTTGTACTCGCGTCTCTTGCAGCGTCTCATTCATGAAACAGCATTCTAAAAACACGGTGCTCAAGTTAAGAGAAATCCAGCTCCCGTTTTCTTGCTTTTTTTTTTTCCTATTCCACTGCCCACGTCGCATCTTGGTCAACACAAAAGCGCATTCTGTGTGAATGGCGCCTAGCGATATGAGCGCGTCACATGTGAGCGGTTAATCACGTGGAACACAAGGTCAATTTTAAAGAATATCCTGACAACTCTTCATAAAGATTAATTCATTAACATTAAGACTTTATTCCAAGCCATAGTCTAAATGTCAGAACTCAAAATGGAAATTTGTGCAAGTTTTGACATCTGAATGTTTATACTTCTTTTAGTTTGTGTCAAATTTTGACGGACCCTGGTCACTGAATAGGAAACAGCAGTATGACTGTTCTTCAAAATGTCTTCTTTTGTGTTCTGGACAATCTGGCTTTTGAATGACATGAGGGTGAGTAAATGTCAGAATTGTAATTTTTGATAAACCAAACTATTACCTATTTTAGTGGCGCTGTAGATGTTCTCAATGGGAAAGACGTCACCCAGGCCATAGAGAAGCACTTTAGCTAAAGCAGGAACCAGCTGAGTGGTGGTGACCAGAACATTCATACATCTGCCCCTGTGAACAAACATCAAAACAAATAGCCCTTTGTTAGCGTGTACACTACATTAAAGCTGAAGGATCTACACTGAGAAACCTGTTTGGCGTGTTGCTCCAGCACATCACACACAATGTTTAATGCCTAAAGGCGGAACTGATGATTTCCTCTAAATCATACATGTTCAGGGAACAGAGACAGATCTCACCTGGACTGAATGAGTAAGAGAGATTTGAGGGCAGTGCTCAGCCAGGCATCTGTAACCGTCTCGATCTCAGAGCGCAGCCTGAGCAGTAGGTCTCTCTTCATTGGGCTCAGCAGACCTGCAAGATCAGCAGAAGACATTGGGATAAAAATACATTATATATTAGTCTTGTTGATAAGCAGTAATTTAAAGATACTGCTGGACCTGTTCTGTATAGCTATTTAATCCATGTAACACAACTAACAGCAATGTTCAGTGTTCACTCCAATCCTGATTCTGTAGTTCAGTCCTCACTGTTGTTTTAGACTCTTTTTTTTAATATAATTATCTTTTTTTTTAGATTGAAGGAACATGTTCACCTAATGTTGTTGCAGGTACATGATATGGAGGCTTACTTTTTTTTCTTTAACTTCCTTAGTATTCATTGATTATCATCAGCATCTCTTCATGCCATATTGAGCAGCACTTAAAACCTTCTATTGTGGACAACAGAACAAGCCAGTTTCACCCTTTAAGCTAAATCATTAAGTTTATAATAGTTTATTCATTTTTTTATACTTTAGACACCTGCCTCTATTACAGAAGTCATGTATGTACATGTCAGCTTGTGAACAAGCTGTATTTTGCTGGAACAATAAACCAGCTCTTCCACATAACCACTGCCAGTTCAATCAGACAGCACACACGAGGCCGTCATGAACTTCATTCCAGTATTCTTGATTAGATATCAATCAAATATGAGGAAAAAATATGCTAGAAGGCAAGGCAGGGAATTTTTAATTTTAATTTTACTATTACTCATTTAAGTAATAATGATACAGTAACAGCACCACCCTGTGGGAACATGCAGCCTGGTTTGAAATAGAGATATGAGACACATTCTCACCTCCCACATTCCCTTTGAATCCATTGTAGATCTCTTTGAGCCGGCGATATCTGAAGGCCAGCTTACGCATCCACTCAACTCCTCCCTGTACCGCTGTGGTGGACCCTGGACCACCGCCCGCACTGGGCCCGCTGAAGCCATCGCTGGAGAAGTTGTAGTTGCTAAGCCAGAATAATCAATATTAGATGTGTTATAACAGACTAAACTAACAATTACTAAGAGCTTTTGCGCATAGCCTTTGCCGTAAATGTAACTGTGTGTTTTCAGATGTTATTGAAAAGCAATTTGCTAGTATAAGTTGGAAGATTGCTGGAAAACTTGTCACAAAGTCTGACTTTGTTTCATTACCTCAAATCCTGCCCGTTGTCATCTGAGGCAACATCATCAACATGGACTTGATCACATTCCTGTGTTGACAGGAGGGGTAAATGTTATTTACCTGAACATAAAGCAAAACTGAGCCTTGTGTAACACTCTGCTTACCTCCAGATCATTGAAGAAGAGATGCGTGTCTGCAAGCTCAAAGATCAGCTCCTCCATCTGAAGACCCAGATTGAGAACTGTTGCTGGATCCTGAATAGATAAAAGCATCCCAGGAAACAGCAAGAATGTGAGAAGCTAAAAATAAGCATTACTTCTGCCAGTTTGTAAAAGCAATTTTCTGTACCTTGCCAAACTTCTGTGCAAATGAGCCGGTAAGAAGAGAGTGGAAAATGATGATGGTTTCATCCAGATCCCACAAGAAGATACGCTGAGAAAAGAAAGAGTTCCTTTATCATGTTTGTTGGAACTGGCTGTTGCCCAATACATTATCCTCATCTCATGGTTCATCACTGCACTCTCCATTTTAGTACAAAATGTAAAGCTGACTCTGTTTAGCTGAGCAAGCTCAATTTAATTCTTTCTTTTTGGCATCTGCATACTCTTCTAGAGTTCAGACTGTGTCGCTAAATCTATGCAGGTTACTTCATTACCTCAAGGTCATTGTCCGTGGACTGGGAACCATCAGATTTCTTGGCTTTGCCTTTAGCTTTGCCAGGAGGGTTTTTGCGGTTGGTCTCGTCTTGGTCCTGTGCTCCTGTGGGGAGGGCCATCCCAGCAGGCAGAGCCACACCAGTTGGGAGCGTCACCCCTGGGGATGCATCTAATGGAATGAGCAAAAACCATGAACTACAGTGAGAGCCGCACAACAAAATGATTTAGTTCAAGAATGTACAGTGCGACAGTTTTGCTCACATTTGCTATTAAAATTACTATTAAACTATTACTATTGAAACACTTTTAATACTCAAATTAATATATTATATGATAATATATGAATATATTATCTGAATAAAATCATAATTTAATCAAAATACATTTTAATATAGTCTTTTTTTTTTGTTGCTATTTTTAATATAATAAACTTTATTATAAACTATATTATGAATTTAACTTTAGCAGTATAATAAACTTTATACCCTATTACTGTTCCAAAGTTTGGTGTCAGTATGATTTTAAGTCTCTTATTCTAAAATATGGTAAAAAAAGAACAGCTACAATTTAAAATAACTGAAATATATTTCTGAAATATATTCCTGTGATGCAAAGCTGGATTTTTTGCAACCATTACTCCAGTCTTCAAAAAGTCATTCGAATATGTTGATTTGCTGCTCAAGAAACATTTAATATTATTACAAATGCTGAAAACAGTTGTGCTGCTTAATATTTTTGTAAGGATAATTTGATGAATAGAAAGTTAAAAACAAACAAACAAAACGGCATTTATTTGAAATAGAAATTGTAACATCATGAATGTTTTTCCTGTGTGTTGTTTTGGTCAATTTAATTTGACCTTGATTATTCTAATTACAGTTGGGAAGACCATTTTAGTCATTAACAGAAGGTGGGGAGAATTGCTAGTACTAGTATTTACAAAGTTCTAAATAAGAGAGAAGGTTTATTGTGAAGTTATAGAGTGATAATGATAACACACCTGTTGTGTTGGGCAGGTTTGCTGAGGCACTTCCTTCAGTTTTAATGGCTGGATATCCAGGTGCCACTACACCCGCTCCATCTCTATCACTGCTGGGCAGCCCAGCGGACAGGTAACTGGGAGGAGGAACATAGTACTGCGAGAACTGACTCTGACCAAGAGAGCTGTAACTTGAAAACTCCTGGAGTAAAACAAATTAAGAAGTTGAAATTGTTTGTTCAACAAAGCAATCTGAGTGTTTCAAGCTGTCCTTTCTCTTTGCCATACAATCTACTTTTCTGAACAAGTCTGTTACAATTTACTGGTCAAGATGAAAACCAATCTTTTCTTTTTCAAGTTTCTGAATAACTTTTCCATAAGAAAATAGTATATCACTATCAAGAACATGATGTTTTTGTATTTTTGCTTATACCAGCGTTCAAAATCTGTAGATAACGTAAAAGCAATTTCTGTTCATCTAATTCAAAAGGAGTGAACAGCATCCTCATATGAATAATTCTGTGCTTTCAAATAGTGATTTCCTCCCTCTTTTGACTGCAGATGGACTCACCTGATGTGTGCCAGCAGTTGTGGTCACAGCAGTTGCTGGAGGGATGTTAGTGTACACACTGGATGTAGTGAAACAGGAACCTGATCGGGGATGAAGAACAATTATACAGGATGTCGAACAACCAAAAAGTACGATCATGACAAGTATTACTGAATGAAATGCTGTATGAGCGTTAATGGAAGTGGTTTTGGCTGATAATTGGGCAGGTCTTTCTCCTCAGCGGTCCCGTATTGAAAAGGCTGTAAGGTGCAGAGAGCGTGTAGACACACAGAAATAGAGAGCAGCAGCAGGCTTGCCTTGGCTGGGGTAGGAGTAGTGGATCTGGTTGGGTTGGGTTGAGGTATAGGCTGAGCTGAAGCTGAGAAACCCCGTCTGACCAACAGAGGGCGCCTCGGGCAGCCGCGACTCTGTCTTTAAGCCCGGCCACATGGCGCCTGAGGCCGTGCATGGATAGATGGAGCGGGAGAGGGCAAAGGGTGGAGGAGAGAGGGGATGCAGAGATGAAAGAGGTGATTAGAGGGAGGTTAAGAACAGGATGTAACATTGAGACATGAACTGATCTGACTGCCAGCGTACAGTGTGAATGCAGAGTGAGGGTTAAGTGGAATGAGTTTGGGTGAAGTGTTCAGATGAACTAAAGCACAGACGGCAACTGGGTGAAGCACAGACCAAATGGTGGCAGTCCGTACGTCTGGCCGGACTGAGGAAAGCCGCTGTATACGGTCGACTGGCCCAGGGAGGGGAAAGCCACTTGACTGGCATATGCAGTGACAGCAGTGCTGAAGAATAATGGAGGAGAGTTACTAGCTGAACATTCAATAACACAACTGAACTTAGGGAAGCTGCTATAGACTTTTAGCCTGGGTAGATGCCACATTTACTTTGACTTGAACAAATGAAGGTGAAGTCCATTTAATATCTAAGATATTTAGATATTTGGTATGATCTTAAAGTTACCATGAATTCAAAACTGATACTCTTTAATATGCGTTTCTGGTCTTATAAAAAAATATATATGATTATTTTATTTGAACGGAACAAAAATGTTTGACTTCATAGTCTACTTGACCTAACTCAGCTAATTTTCATACGTTTAGCACAGAAAATTGGCTTTCAATATTTCATTTATTATTCATACATACACACATACACACACAAAACCTGACTGTATTTTAAAAGATACTAACCTGTTTTAAAACAACTTTCAGTACTTACTTGCTTCCTTGGTAGATCTGTGAGGTATATTCAGTGGCTGTGGTTGTGGTGACGTCTTTGCATGTCACTGCTGTTAAAAATGAGGATGTTTTGTTACAAATGTATCATGCTTTAAAAAAATTATCTGAGCATGACAGCAATGAGCCTTACCATTGTGATCATATGCATTTTCTGAGACACAGCCCTGGGATCTTGATATTGTCTCTTGATTTGACCGGTCTGGACCTCCAGGCACTGCCAGACACATTGAGAGGTTGAGTTATGTTTACATGTCTCAAAAACATGTAGGGACACTATAGTCTTTTGACAATATTCAATATCTTATTTAAAATCGATCAGAGGAACTAACAATTCAACAAGAGACTTATAACTGCAAAGTATATTTAAAATGTGTAATACACATTAAGTAAACCAGTAAAAATTAAATGGTTAAAACTGAGTATGTTTTCCACACTGTTTTTATTCAAAATATATTATAAAATTCTAGAGCTTTTTCTGAACGCGGAAGTCTCGGTCAACCGGAATGGTGCTTTACATTTCCGGTCTCTGGTTTCTAGTCACATTTACTTATTTTCCGAGCCGATAATATAACGTGAAACCTATGAAAATGGTTTAAAATAGCATATGGCGCCATAGTTTCATCACTTTACAGTGTCGCAATGACCGTCTTTTTGCAGTAAAGGACCTGTCATAGTTTAATGAGTGGAAAGATGACATGAAGTGACGCGAGGTTAGCTGCATTGAAAACAGATGAGCGCACATGTGCATATACAGCTCCTGATCGGGGCAAAGTTCATGGGATTTTGTCCACAGAATGATAAGAGCACACATTATTTTAACATATTATTTTATTATTTCACACTCAATATTTTAACTTAAGCGCTGCAAGTCATGCATGCAGCGCCGGACATGGACAGTACTTTAAAGGAATTCCTTTGCTTATTACCGTTACTGTGGCAGCCAACAACAGCACACTTTAACCCTGTGCACATTTTTATATTTAGTTATATTGAAAAAGTTTAAATTCAGTCGATCTTTTTTACCCCGTTTTAACATGGATTTCTATGGAGACCGGAACACAAGAGCACCCAAACGGAAGTTAGAATCCATCATGGCGCCGCTCATCGGTTACTCAGGAAAAAGGTCTATATTTTGGACAAAATTTGAAAGCTACTTACTCGTGTGCAAGTGAGCCACAGATGACGGTGGATATGAATTGACCTCTGACTGAGCTGTTGATTTGTTCCGGTTAGGGGAGTCACTGCTGTCATTAGCAGCCACACTTCTGCAAAATAACAACTTTTAGAAGCCTGTCCTGTGTTTCACTTAAAGTATAATAACACAACAACAATCATCACTGATCATAATGGCAAACATCTGTATAACAATATGAAACATATGATTCTGTTCATAAGTTCTTGATTCGATTCAGATCTCAATTCAGTATTGATTCTGGTACATGTACATTTTTCTCTCAACTAATGATGAACACACTGTAAATTTAAATGTCCCATAAGGCAGATTTTATAAAAACTATTTTGTATCAAAAATAACAACTGGATGGGAGGCACATTAATAAATTTAGATTATTTTCATTTTATTAACTTAAAAAAAATAATAATAAAAGACTGTAAGATTGATCTCTGGATTTAAGAATGTTTGTTTAAATGAAGACTGATTAAAATCTGGAAATTAATATTTTCAACCCAGCCCTTAAGTTAAGCCTTTAAGATGAGGTTTGAAAATCGTCATCTTCAAAATTTCTTGAATCTCTTGAATTTTTTTAAAATGTCTTGACATTCTGCTAAAAGATAATAAAGCGTGATTGAAAATTGGCAATTATCCAAAAGGATACTTCACTCTGACAAGACACTCTTTGTTCTTTCTCCTTCCCTTCATTTTTTCACCTTGCTCAAGAACAAATAGTAATAAAGCAAGATTACAATCTTATATCCAGGTCCTTGATCTATACTACTTAGAATGGGATCTTCACCCTTTATCTTACCAGCCCAATCCTGAACTAGTAATTTATAGCCTATATGCAAGCTATATATGAAAATATAAAATGTACCACTCCCTGTACTGAAAATGCACATGGACCTACCGGGAATCACCCTCCTGACTCACTTCTGGATCATGCCGAGCTTTCTTTGTCTATTCAATCAAAACAACAGAGAGAGAAAAAAAGTTATGTCTCTCACAGTGTTGAATGATTAACAGTAGCTGATGGCATTTAACATATTAATATGTAGCACTGACAGCAGCATCCTTCAGAGTGAAAATGCTATACTTATAATGTTAGTTTTAGTAATAATTATGGATAATAAAAGTGATCAGGGTGATTAAAAAGGGATTGAAAAGAAACAGTGCCCAGTTACAGCACCGAAATCATACATTTCTCCTTTTTTAACTGAATATCTTGATGTCAAAAATGTCAGCTACACATGAATGAATCTCTGTTCCTGACTGGTCAGTAAGTGTACTTTACTCACAGGTAGCTCGGGCACCTCTTGCGATTCGTCCATGGCTGTGGCAAAGGACGTCTTCACCGTCCGCCCTGGTAAATCTGCGCCGTCAGTCTCTGCAGTTTCTGCTGCTTCTGCTTTGGCCAAGGCCCTGCGTGAAAGACACAAGTCAACACCGTGAGACATCTTTATATATGCTCCTCCAGCCCCTGCCTCTCCACCTCACTGGGGCCGATCCTTGTCAGGTGTGTGCGATCGAGGAGCTGAGCATTATGGGAAAGTCAAGGGAAAAACTGGGTCTTGCGGGTCCTAATCCCACAGTCACCCTGGTGGCAGGTGAGCTCAGGCCGGCAGGTGAGGCACGTGAGGCTCCCCCACAAAAGCACCAGATGTTTCCCCCGAACCCTCCCACTTTCCAGCGCACACGCCTGGATTATATGGCCGCGTCTCCTTACATGTATACTAACCTACATTTGGTGAAAACTAGGCAGCTTGTATTCTTTCCTGATTAAATCAAAGGCATTAGGTGTTTCTGCGCAAGCTGTCACATCCAAAGGGTGGGCGAGGATAAGATCTAACCTAATTTTATTCACCCCGTGCCTTCTTTAAACTGCATTTATATAATTGGAATATGAAGCAGGAAAGGGAGAAAGCAGGTCAGACGCTCGCTTACACTTGAGCCAATTTTGCAGACGCTTGCTAAAGCTTCATTCACGTAAACGTGAGACTACAATGTTTAGTAAATCACGTGTAGCCCTGAGTGATGCTTATGCAACGTCCAGCTTGATGTCTCAGGAACGTGATCTGGATATGAAAAACAACTTTAATGTGGATGGAAAATGGGAAATAAATCAATCAATCAAACAAGTAAACCAAAGATTAAAACAACGCAAATATACTTTTTTTTCACTCTTACAATGAAAGTCAATGTCCAAAAGAACATTGGAGACCATGGACTAAGACATTTCTCAAAATATTGTATTTGATTGTCTACAGATAGGAACGAAATAGAGCTGAGCCACATTTTGTATAATTTTTTAAATTTTGTTCATTTCAAGAAAAGTCTTTAAAACACACTTCACGGTTTTACACAAAATAATGTGCTAAATTTTTCGTTCCTTTTCGGGGGGTTTTCTCCCAAAAAACACTGCTGTTGTGTAAACGGCCACTTATTTTTTTATTCGTATTTTATCAGAACTCAGAATGAATTAGGTTAGAGTCCAGATGAACTTGTGAACTTGAAAAAAACCTAATATTCTACTGACTTGGTAAAACATCTTCATCTACAAATATGTGACTGAATGATATGCTATAAAGCTCCAATGAAAGAAAGAAAGAAAGAAAGAAAGAAAGAGCAACTTTATTTGAAGTGTAAATAAAGCTTCAGGCTACATTAACACAAGTCAAAGATTTGTTGAGCGAAAGGTTCTCTGAGGAACGCAAATCAGTGCTCAAAGCTCACATAAACCATCATGTTTGCAAGTATGTATCTATATGCAATGCTCAAATCCACCAAATATAACAGTATTGGGAAGAAGCAGGGGTACACTTGATTTAAATAGTTTGCTTTCAAAAATAATTCAGTAAATAAGCAATACAAATAATATTAGCTCAATCATTACAAACATGTAAGAAAATATGAGTGAATTAAAATTGGAAGAAAGCAATTTCACTACCATTCAAACGTGTGCGGTTCATATTTTGTAGTAGTCTCTTATATGCTCAAAGCTGCTTTTAACTGATCAAAAACACAGTAAAACAGCAATACTGTGAACTATTGCTACAATTTTAAACAACTGTTTTCTATTTAAATATATTGTAAAATGTTAATTTATTCCTGTGATCAAAGCTGAATTTTCAGCATCATTACTCCAGTCTTCAGTAACATGATCCTTCAGAAATCATTCAAGAAACATTAATTATCATTATCAATGTTAAAAACACTTGTGCGGCTTCATATTTTTGTGGAAACCAGTATACATTTTTTCAAAGATTCTTTGAATAGAAAGTTCAAAATATAAACATTATTAGATTTTTTTTTTTTTGTAAATGTCTTCACTGTCATTTTTGATCGATTTAATGCAACCTTGCTAAACAAAAGTAATAATTTCTTAAATTAAATAAAATAAAATCTTAATGACCTCAAACTTAAGAAAGCGCATACTATTGTTTAAATCTGCATACACATCTTTGGCATTTAGAAATTATGACAAAATTGAATTTTTCATTTTTATGTTTATGTATACATACACACTCCCATACAAAATCTATGTCAGATATAAATATATATAGGACAGGACAGGTCAGCTCAGCTAGGAGTTGGTGGATGTGTTCGCATAAAAGTGTACAGTCAGTCAGTACAGAATTAACCTATCAAACAAAACAACAGCAGGAGGCTCTCTATGGCAGAGGCTGAAATAATGTAAATTTAACATACACTGAACCGAAGGGTGACCAGTGAAGCTGAGGAGCCCCAATTGCTTTCAGACTCTACCTCTCTAGTATTTCGTTACAAAAACAACGTCTTGCTCCTATAACACCGAAAAGTACAGCCTAGGTAGGACGCTCGACAGGGTTTGAGACACAGCCAGTGTTTCTCTTCAACACTGTGGCTAACGTTAGTTCACAGAAGATATCCAAGATACCACACACATTAATTGTGTTCATCTTTGGAAACATGCATTTCACTTCTGACGTACATACTATAAAAGGACACAACATAAGCCGTTTTCCAATGGTAGTTGTGTTAATGTAGCGTTTAGCACAGTTTGACCAGTTAGCCAACGTGTGTTATTTAGCTCGCGGCTCACTGACCTTAACATTTCACACTAAACCGCTCATTAAAGCGCTCAGATGCACAGTGTACGCCACACAAATGGGTAAGAAACACTTACCATGTCACCAAGTGCTACTTTCGAGGAAACTTTATGTTTCCTTGAACTGAAATTCCCTCGGTGGGGCGCCGTGTGTTGTTAGGGACAACTATTTGGCAGGAAGTCGCTACAATTCGCGACGCGCATGCGCAGAAACGACAGACGCTCCTTCGAATCACAAAACGTTAAACCCTTGCAAAAAAAAAATTAACATGGTATTTTTTTCCGCCAAAACTCTGTAGTTACTGCAGATATTAGTGTTGACTGCTGAGGCATTTATCACTATATTGTTTTATACTATAATATGAACTGACTTTACCTGGTAACCTCCACTTATCGACCATTTGTGGTCAGTACGATTAAAAAAAAAAAAAACGTGAATGCAATTTGTTTGATAGCCCCAGCTATATTATAAGTCTAGTGTAGAGTCTAGACGAAGCAAAACCATGAATAACAATTTCTATGTCTTAAAAAAAGAAAAAGAACACACATAAATAATCATAATAATAATATTTTAGTAATAGCCTTTAGTTTCCTCCTGATTATTTAAATTAGTGGATAGATGACTAAGATTAATTGTTTCGCTAAATCAGATGGGCCAGATACCACCACTTCAGATCATTAAACTGAAGAGTGATCCATCTCTTTATGTCATCCAAACAACCTAGCAGAGATGTTAGTATGGAGTTATTTTCACACTTTACAGGTAGATACAGCTGTCATCCGCTTAACAATAATATGCAACACTGACAAAATAGTCCCAATGGAAGCATATATAAAGAAAACAAAACAGGGCCAAGAATAGAACCCTGAGGAACCCCAAAGGAGATGGGGGCAGAGAAGATAACTCTCCCAAATTTTCTCCTTTAAATAAGAAGAGAATCATTTTAATACAAGCATCTGAATTTCCACTGACTTAAGTGGGCAAGAAGAATCTCATGATCCACCGTGTCAAAAGCTGCACTGAGATCAAGCAATACTGAAATAGCACAGTTCCCTTAATCTACCAACATAAACAAATCATTAGTTACTTTGAGAAGATCAGTTTCTGTGCTGTTTTGATCTAAAACCTGACTGAAATTTGTCAAAAATCTTATCATCCTTTGAAATTTTAGACAGCTCATTATAAACAACCTTCTCCAGTATTTTATCTAGGAATTTCGCCAATTTTGAGATCTATAATTCTAAAACAAGAGCTTTCTTAAAATATAACAGGACTGTACCATCTATTAAACTCCTATTCACTGTTGACAGAGACAACATTTAAAACCTGAACTGTAAGACATGAAGGAATAATATCTAGCCAACAGTAATCAGCATATTAGAATAATTTCTGAAGGATCATGTGACGCTAAAGACCGGAGTAATGATGTTGAAAATTCAGCTTTGCAGCACAGGAATAAAACACATTTTAAAATAAATAAAAGTTGAAAATCATTATTGTACATTGTAATAATATTTGACAATATTAATGTTTTGTTTGGTGAGCAAATACTTCTTTCAAAAACACATTTTATGTATAAACAGTATAAAAGATTCCACTCATCCATCTCATTCATCCATCCAAATAACTTGTTCTATGTAGGGTTGCAAAGATGCTGTCGCTGATCCCAGCATGAACAATAAACAAAATCAATGCATTGGAAATTAAACATCACAACCAAGGTGAAGAAAAAGTACACAAAGACATAGATTAATTTTTACATATTTATTTTGCATTCATATAGATCATTCGCAAGATTTCATTATTCTAAAAATTTAATACTCTGATCATTAGAGGAAAAATATGCGACATGTAAATAAATATACATGGAAAATATAAAACAATATATGAATAACTTCCAAAAAAGGAAGAAAATAAACTTTATCCATATTGCCATGTTTGCAGTTATCTAAAGAACAACGTATAGCGCATTATTGGTCCAATGATATGAAATATATTACAATTAAAACAGGGATGCGTTTCATGAGGGCATCCAAACCCCTCTCCTCCATTAAGTCGATACCACTCAATCGTCCCATGACAAACTGTTCACATCTCTTATCAAGTCACCATTTCTATTGCACAGCATTCCATGTCCCTGTCCAACCCAGAGCGATACAGACAGGAATGATAGACACACATGGAAATGTATCATATTGTACATAAATTAGCTGTACAGGCACAATTTGAACAAAAAAGACACAGTTCCTTCTGGGCTACTATATGACTTCTGTACACGATGCAAAGGTTTCAATACAATCTAATCAACATGCTGTTGACAGCAATCGCTTCAGATAACAATGATAAACGGATGTATAAAACATACATCCATCTCACTAAATGTAAGATAACAGAATGCGACGTGCGACTACTAAAATTGCCTTCCCAGGAAACACAGTGTCTGGCATTTTGTGTAAAAGTGCTGGCATTGGAGAAAAAAAAGGAAAGAAAGTACTCGTAAGACAAAATATTGATTTTAGGAGGAACACAGGATGTCTTCTAGTCATTCAGACAAATAACCACTGCTAAAGCCTTGTTTAACTAATTTTCCTTCTAACCTAAACACAGCTTAGGAAGTTTTAGGTAGGACTAAAGAGTTAAGCTAAACCACACTAATATAATGCAGTATGATAAATATTGCAGTTATTAAATTAACATTTGTCAAAAGGAAGAAGATAATAAATGTATTCAGTAAAAATGTATTTTGATATTTGAGTCGTACAGCCTGTGTATCCTCTTGCACTGGTGGGGGCTGATATAATAACCCCTTTTCCAGAGCATCCATGTATTTTGTACTTTTCTTGATCCTTTACCTCCACCGTGCAATGATGCATGAAAAATACAATGAAATAAAACATCATCCAAAGACATTCTGATCAAATGGAAAAGATCACAAAAGGCATTTTGCCTACTAGCTGGTGCCATCGTCTCTGGCAAGCAATAGTTTTTGTCAATAGTCAATAGTCTGTTTTTTCCACAGATCATCAGTTAATCTCTCAGGCTCTTCTAAGTTCTCTCTCTATAAGCTCAGGTCCTCTCTGCATCCATTGGCACACATTGCATCTTTCTGGAGGTTGTGACAGTAGTTTGTGTCCTAGAACGTCCCACATTCCTCTTGGTCATGCATGAGTGTCCCTTGCGCTGCCAGGTCGGAAGAGCTATGTGTCTCACACTGTGGTCCTTCTTCTCAATGCATCTAGCGATGCTGGAATGGACGTTTTGGAGGCTCATGGAAGCCATTACTGGAAGGCATGGTCAGCCGGAGGACCGTAAGAAAAGCCTGGGAAGGCTCCGGCTGCCTCCCTTACACTGCTGGTCACGTGCAGGTTATCGGTGTTGCATAGGGAGGTCGACACGGGTAAATGGGTGAACTCTGGGTCAAAGTGCCGGAGGTCAGTAGGACCAGTCTGTAGAGTCAAAAGAGACAATTTATTACATACCCAGTCAGGAATATTAGAAAAAATATATTGACAAGGATTTATGGTAAACTAAGAAATAATTCATGTCATTCCTGTATAAATTTGTATGTTATGTATTTAAAATTACACATTTGTAATGATAAAGTTGCAATTTAGTTCATTTAAAATATATTAACTTTAAATGTAATATAGAATAATGCTCTAAAGTTAAAATTCTAATCAAGTACTTTACAGTACATGCTTTAGTATGTTGGGCAACACATTAAAATATGTTAACGCATGACAAAAGATTAGTAAAACATTTAAAATGTACGGTTACACTTTATTTTAAGGTATCCTTGTAACAGTGTAATTAGACATTTAAGTACAGAGTAATATCAATTAACTACATGTACTTACTATATGGTTAGGGTTTGGCTTAAGGTTACTTGCATGTAATTATGCATAATTTATTGTTAGTAGTACATGTAACGTGTAACAAGGACATCTTAAAATAAAGTGTTACCAAATGTACTTTAAAGTACTTTTAATTTGACATTAACCTTTAACTGTGCAGGTAAAGAGTTAACTTACCACTGTAGGAACGAAAGGAGGCGTGATCTTTTTGGCCATGAGGTCGTCCCAGTTGATGGGAGAGAAGAAGCTGTGGAACTTCATTTCCAGCTACAAATAAGCAAAAGCTTGTATAAGAATCTGCAATCTCAGGAAAAGCAATTTTATGCATGAGAAACCGGTGTGTTGTTCCACTTACAAAATCATCTTTGGACCCCAGTCTCTTGGTACGGTCCTTGTGCAGCAAACCCTCCAGCAGGTCACGGCCAGCATTGGACACATTAGGCTTCAGGACTAGAGGCTTGTGAAGGATGTTGTTGTACATCTCAGCTGTGTTGCGACTGTAGAATGGAGGCTAGAAAAACAGAGAGAGAACAATTCATTCACATTGTTTGCAAAATATATCCTTTGCTATTGCTGATCTAGTCATTTTTCAGGCTAAAGACTTGATAGGTTTTCTCACCAGTCCATACAGCATCTCAAAGAGCACTGATCCCAGGCACCACCAGTCCACTGTACGATCATATGCCTGTTTCTGCAGCACCTCGGGAGCCAAGTACTGTTGAAAAAGAAAAAAAATATATCAAAACACTGATTAAAACAAGTTCTGGTCTAAACTAGGCAAACTATCTTGTGTTAGCATACTTTTAAAAAGAGTACCTTTTATAAAAAATAATGTAGTTTTAAAGAATATACTGTACTTAAATGTGAATTTTGGGCACTTATTTTCATGTTAATTTTCATGCAATTCAATGAAAATGAAAATTCAATGAAAATTTAAATGACCGACCTCAGGAGTTCCACAGAATGTTGTGGTTGTGCCGTTGGGTTCCAGTCCCTCTTTGCATAGACCAAAATCTGTCAACACAATGTGGCCCTGAGAGTCCAGAAGGATGTTCTCTGGCTTTAAGTCTCTGTGAAAATTGACAAAACGGTAAGACTCCATTATAATAAACAGAATCGAGGACACAGTTCAACTACTTCTCACTAGGGGGCACTGCAGCCAATCACATACCTGTACACTATGTGCAGTGAGTGGAGATAACCAAGTGCACTAGCAATTTCAGCAGCATAAAACCTCGCCCTGGGCTCCAAAAACACCCGCTCACGCTGGAGGTGGTAGAACAGCTGCAGGAGAAAAAAAACAAAGCAAGTCAGTCAGCTATTTTGAGCTGAGGTGCGGCCTCTTTTGAGCTATATGAGAGTATAGTATGAATGCATTGTTTACTAACCTCGCCTCCATTGACGTAGTCAAGCACGAAATACAGTTTGTCTGTGGTTTGGAAAGAGTAGTGCAGCCCCACCAGGAATGGATGCTTGATATTTTTCATTAATACACTCCTTTCTGCCATGATATGCTTTTGCTGAAAAAACATATCAAGTGCGATTGTTACTATACTGCAATTGTGGCAAAGCGCTTTCACATCTGTATGAACACTGCATTAGGTCTAACCTCTTTCTTTTTCAGAATGATTTTCTTCTGCAGCACCTTCACAGCATAGTATTGTTCGTTTTCCTTGTGCCGCGCAAGCAGAACCTGTGAAATAATATGCCGTTAGCATTCACGCTTTAGAATACGACAGAAGTGTTGACCTCTTGACTGTATGAAAGCTGTTTGTGCCCACCTTTCCAAAGCTCCCCTTCCCAATGATCTTTAAGTAGTCAAAATCTGAAGGTTTGATCCTGTTAGGAAAATGAAATAACATTAGTATTGCAAACAACAAGCAGCCTGACTGACTGAAATCCAATTAAACAAACAAACAAACGAAGTGTAACTACGTACTGAGTCTCCTCAGCCAAAGAGCTCCTGGGATTTGTCAAACACAGGTGGTTCTCCTCCAGCTCCTCATTCTGGTTCTCATCGATTTTTAAGAATGAACCAACCTCGGCACTAAGGAAAAGAGATAAAAAATGGTCATGGATTTTATTTGAACTTTGTTAACTTTGTTCAAGACCCATGGTTTGTGAAAACAAAACAAAACGATGGAAATCTACTGGACCATGATTATGCAATGTTTGCCCAAAATACTTCCAATAAGTGGATTTGTTTCAAAATCTCTTTAAAATGAGTCAAAATGTTGGTCTTTGTAAATGCACAGTGGGTATGTAATCCAGAACATTCCTTTAAATTAATTATTTCTTGTAATGCCTTCGCAGGCAGATAGATGGCAGTGTTGGTGAAGTTTATGAGGGGCTGTTTCAGGTTTGTTGGAAATTCAACATTTCTTTTTGACCTGACAAGACAGCTGTTATTAGTGCAAGACATCTGCTAAAATATAGATCAAATCATATTTTATTAAAACCATTTGCCTTCATAAGAACTTCCTCCCAGCACAAAGTGATGACTTTTAGACTACTGACGGCTTAAATCTCAACTTTTTACACAACCTTAATGTCCTCTTTAAAATGAATATTGTGGAGCAAAAAATGGAGGGTAGAGATGACGTGGTGAGAAATTTTCCGCTGGTCCTACCTGAATGACTCTAAGACCAAATGGGCCACACTTAATTGAATTAGGCCCTTATCCTCGTCTAGGGGACATTAGGGATTTTCTCAAAGGTGCTTACTGCGGCCAAGCGGCGGCCTGAACAGCTGCTTTTCGTGGAGCACTATTCTGGTGCTTGGCTTTATCTCGCCGGTACAGATTAACCTACACAATTAGCAGAATGTACAGCTAAACTCAGATGATGGGATTACATCCTCTATTACAGTCACCCCAATGAAGGTGTATATAAATACACTACAGGTCGCAGAGTTGCCTTTATGAATGAATGCTGGAATTTTCCTGAACCACTTTCTTGCTGATTTAGAAACACAAAAATCATCTATGCTCTTATTTGCTCAATATGCTTTTTTCGGTTCACACATTTACATGTAGTTATAAAAGCATCATGCAATTTCCATGCTCATATTATTAAATATTGGGATACTTACTGTTGACAGATGGGAGGGTTGGAAACAAGCCTCTGGATGAAGTCGTTTAAGCCCATCTTCCTTTCTTTAATAAAAGCTGAAATAAAAAAACAAGCATTTAGCCTACGTCAGAAGGAAATCCACAGCTGACGTCACTAACACCCTGCATTTGAACTGAATGAACTGTCAACCATATGTGATGGGAAACCCTTCGAAATAGTAAAATAATCATTTGCACGTCAAATCCATGCCAGAAAACGTGTTTTATAGATGCTGTGATTAAGATGATCCGTGTGAATTGGTTTAATGTCAAGAACAGTGTCAGTGTTACACAACAGACCGCATTGCTCGCTGTATGTAGCTGTACAGATATGTTATCTATCGAGAACAATAATGCATAATTTCTAGCACTCTCATGGAACCACATAATTTAATAAAACAATGTAAAAGTATTTAAACCCGAAAAATTCAACATTTTTTAATCATGAATTTTGTATGAAGGATATAAAAATGCGATTAATAATAATAATAAATATGTTTAAAATTGACTGTACAACACACACACAAAAAGTATTCTATATATCTAAAAAAAAAAAAAAAAAAAAAAAAAAAATTTCTTTCATTACATTGCATCCTTCTTCCCCAAAACATATGCAAATTGACGAAATCCTTCAGAATAACTGAAATCTGTTGAGACGTACCGGTCAGAACGGTCACGATCCCCCTCATCTTGCAGTATGTCAAGTCACATCCAGCCTGAGTAACTGCCATCACTATTATTATAAGTGTAAATCCACAGGAGGAATGTATTCCTTCGGTTAAGCCTGTCTTTTATTGCAAAGCGCTGATCTCCCAGCAGCAAGCGGCTTGACGGAGCGCACTACAGGGCTCTGATGCGGGGCTGTCGGCTGGTCCGCGCTACTGTCTTCCCCCGCCAGCCCTGGACCGGTGTTTTTATACAGAACACGTGGTTGTGGAGGCGAGGCTCTGACGTCACTCGAGCAACCGAGGAGACTTGAGATGTGACGTCACGGGATCCCGTGAATCTCCGTTCCGCCGGTAGGGGGCGATACGAGGAGGAACGGAAGCGCTTCCATTCATGTGAACCAGATTAAACACTCGGACTCTTTCTATCAATGGAAAATTACTACACAGCTGGCTCGTAATCTCATCATAGTGTAACAGATTAACCTCTAATCCTTATCGGTAATGATGAAGAAGAACGTGAAGCAGTGAAAAATTAGAAATGAAAAGTGTGCAGTGAAAACAGGGCTGGAGGATCATGTACCTGAGATTAAGGTCTCTGTTAATGGAAAACATTCCTGTGCTGAACAGATGTGCTAAAATATTCACCCTGTTATATTTCCGATAATGACGCACAATATTAATCTTTTAAAGCCTGTGTTTTACCAGATTCTCGTCTCTCAACAAGCCACATGTTCAAACTATCCGACCAGGTCAAGGGTGTGAGGAGTCTGCGGTGTCATGGTTTACATAAAGCGATACTCTCTGAACCACATCATTTATTTTTCAGCCTGTTCTCCAAATGTGGTCCACTGACCCTGTAAGTTATGTAAGTGTGCCATAATACGATGCCATCTTGTCTTTTAGTACAGAATTTGCCAGGTTAGACAACAACTGTAAAAAAGGGGCCCAACTAAGGTATAAACCAGGGTTTTCAAACAGCACAAGATATTTTAATTATAAAAATTCCTTTTACATGAACATATATTTTAGGAAAAGGTCCTCACAAATGTTTTATGGCACCAAAATGACAAATCAGAAATAATTTGCAAAAATTGTATCTTTAGGGCTACAAAAGCTTTAACCTCAAAGGGATACCTATGTACCACCTTCTTTAAACCTAAAGGGTGCATATTAGTACCTTAGGTGTAAAGAAGGTACTTTTAAGGGTACTGCCCCAGTGACAAGCTATTGTACCCCTAAAGATACAATTTTTGCACATTAATACTGAGAATGATACAGTAAAGTAAGAAAGAAGGAAGAGAAAAATGAAATGGTATTTATACTGCATTGTTCCTTTGGGATACTAGTTTTTACTAATGTTTTGAATTAGTTTTTCTTTTATATTTTCCATTTTCTTTTTAAATTTCTTTTAGTTAAAGTAATTTTGTGGGATGTTTCTGTATTTTTTATTAGTTTTTGTATAAATATGTCTATATAAGTTTGATTATTTTTAATTTCAGAGTTAGTTTTAGTCATTTAGTACATTTCTCATTTAAATGAAAATGAGAAATGTTGCTTTTGGCAAGTAGCAGAATTAAATTCAGTTTTTTTAAAATGTTTATTTTATTTAAGTTTTTATGCTTTTGGTTCTAGTTTTAGTTACCTATAATAGGCTTGGTGCATATGATTTGCATTTTCACTTCCATAGTAGCCTACACTTCTTCTGGAATGCATAACCTGTTCTATCTGTAAATCCAGTCTACATATGCCCTTGTCATCCTTTCATTTTACACAAAGCTCAAGTGCTTTCTGAAAGCTTTAAAACTGCCCTACCATTGGAGCTGAGTCATCTACCAATGCCAGAGTCTGTTAACATGAGCAGAGTTACGTGCTTTGTATTAACCAAACATCCTATCTTTCCGATAACAGTTTAGAGGAACCATGGAAGGAAATTCAGGTTTCAAATAACAAAAACAATGGTGAAGATCTCCAGTGGAAGATCAGCTATATCAGAGGAATACTGGAAAGTGCTTATCTGGTTCCACTGCACAGTCAATACATTTCAGCTCATAACTCAGAACTGATGAATATTAGACTGAAGAGAGAGACAGAGAGAGAGAGAGAGTGAAATATATATTATTTTTATTTATTAATATTTATTTCAGAACTAAAAAAATAAATTTGCAATATATAATAAACTATTTATGAGTCTTATAAAATTGTAGTTTTGTGGCTTTAATCCACATTATTTTAGGTATGTATTTTGAAATATGTATTCCTGACAAGACTATTTAATTAAAAATTGTATATAATTTCATGTCTGTTTTATATATATACACATATGCAGAGGTGGACAGTAGTGAAGTATTTTTAAAAATATCTGAGTGTTTTTCTTTGGAAAACTTTTACTTCACTACATTCCAATGCATAATGTCGTACTTTTTACTGCACCACATTTCATAAATAAAAGTTGTTTTTTTTTTTACCTTTAATACTTAAGAACATTGAACATGTACACAAGTAAATCTTTGAATTACTTTACTTGGGTAAAAGTAAGAAAGTAATAGAAATCTAATGTAATTAAGTATTAAAGTATGTACTTTTAAAGCAGAGTAAAATTTCTTCACTACTGTCCGCCCCTGCACATATGTTTACTATACATATAAATTGCCTTACTCTTCTATGAAAATAGACCCCCCAAAAAAGACACTTAGAAAACCTTTAAAAAAGAGTTTACTAAAAGAGAAATTTCCATTAGAAAAGTTATTTGTAAAATTGTGAAATGTTTATGTGTTTAAAATTCCTTGCTCTTCTTTGTGAAATTTTCGTTTTGATAAATTGCTTTTAAAATGTGATTTATTTATTTATTTATTTATTTGTTTATTCTGAGGGAATATTACCAATCCTTACCCCAGATCAGATGACTAGTGACTCGTTCAGGTTTCTAACCTCGTCTGTGTTTGTCTTGTCTCTTTCTTCCCCCACTAACCTGCCCATGTTTCCACATAAACGTGTTACAGTAACAGTATCACATATGCCAAGCGGACAGGTGGCAAAGTGTTTCCGCTGCTCACCGAAGTTCCTCTCAATGAGTCATTCTGTCATACTTGTCACATATCCAATTATTACTATTTATTTCCTGTTACTATACTTGCCCCGTTACCATGGAGACGCGGGTCTCTGCTGCGCGACTGAGAGTGTGCATTTGCATAACAGGCCGAGTGTCATTCGGTCAGATACCGTCTGCCACACTCTGGTGGGCAGGAAGTGAATCATCCAAAGAGAAGGGGGAGTTTATTCTCAACTTCTGCACCTCCTCTCACTGCTCAGGGCCCATTGGACCCATAAGGCGCTTTACCTCCATGCCGGCTCGCCATCATGAATTAAGGGCCAACCTCATGCCCACAAACTCATGTAAATCAGATCGAATTCTCTCTAGCTGTCGTTAGCCCTGTCAGACCCATGGTCTTGATGTTTGATATCTCTATTCTGTGATTTCTTGGCTGATTTATTCAGGACTTCCTCCCACTACTTCCGTTTTTCTCTCTCTTCTCATCCTTCATATGCTTCATCAATGTACTGTTGTCTGAAGTGTGTTTGTATTGTATAGAGCTCAATAGGAGCTGTCTAATGGGGATTGACGTCTCTGCAAGTGGGTGTTCTTCAATTCTCAACTCTAACCTTTTACACTCATTATTACTCAGTTAAGTGAATGTTGATTATGGAGAAGAGATGATTCAGAAAAAATAAATAAATAAATAATAATAATAATAATAATAATAAGGTTCAATTTGTTAACATTAATGTATTATGTATCATGAACTAATGCTAAACAACGTTTTACACATTTACACTGAAAATTGGTGTAGAAACAGTCTTGACTCAAAAATTGCTATTGCAATTAATTACAAAAAACAGCAAGTAACATATTGAATTAAATGTAAAAATTTTCAAGTAAAAAGACTGCAATAGTATTTTCTTGTAAAATCTACTAATAATCTTTGTTTTACTTAAAATTTCAAAAATCATTTTTACAGTGTAGTAAACACTATTGTTAATTGTTAATTAATATTCATTCTTTAACTGGTATAAATCATACAGTTAAAAATATTATAAATGTATTAGTACTGTTAATATATATAGAAATTAGTTGATTTACTATTAATTTAAAATTATTTTTTGTTTTAATTAATTTTTAATTTTAATTTATTTTAAATGTATTTAATACATTTAAATTAAAGTGAATGAATGATTATAATTCTAAAATCATTAAATTCTAAATAAATTTAAATTAATTTTATTTACCATCTATTTACTATCTAAATTTTAATGAATTTGATGTAAGAGTATTATTCATCTTTACGTCGTGATACCTATTAAACTGAACATTATTGTAAAGCCTAAGGAAACCTCAAATAGTTACTTATAAAAAGGAATAAATATTTATTTACATTTATTTTTTAGACCACTAAATAATATATATACACACAAACACACGCACGCACACACATACCCCCCCATACCCCCCCCCCCCCCCCACACACCCCCACACACACACCAAAGTCTCAAATATGGACAGTGAAAATCCCACAGAAAGTCTGCAGATTTCTGCCAAATTTGTGTGTTTGTGTTCGGTTTGGGGATTTCACGCGACAGTGTTTCCCCTAAATGATCACTCCTAAATATGTGGTGTGATTGAGATCATTTTTGTTTCTCTTTCTGATAAGCATCCACAACCCATTTTGCTTTCTAATATTCTAATGTGCCACAGATGCCAGTTTCCAAATGAAACAGCATTGGCTGTTTAGTGAGTAAAAATAAGATGGGTTTTGATTTATCTGGAAGTAATCAAAAACTCCTTTTTTCTGTGGAATAATGTCCACCATTGAATCATGCACAATTACACCATATATGTGTATTTAGTATGAAAGGATTAAGTAGCAGGTTGAATGTAAAAGTGAAAGAGAGTCCTGCTCACTCAGGTGACAGATGAAACAAACAGAGAGTCAGAGAGATCAAAGCCTAGATGACTGGATCAGACTAAAGTGGATTATGTCTGTCGTGATGGATGGATGAATGGACGGACTGCCAAAGCTGATCTGCTGAAGACAATATGTGTCATGCTAATGATTTTCTCTGTAATGTCTCTTTTCTTGTTGCAAATTGAAGGACTTCAAGTATTTACAATAAGTGAGGAAAAAGAGGAGACAATATGCAGAAAATAATAAATATATTGACCCTTTTAGTGTGAGAGATTGAGTTGTTAGTGCATATGACTAGTCTTGTGATGAACAGTTAATCCGTGCACGTAAATCCACAGAAAATACTTGTCTTAATGATTTTTAGTCAAAATATTCTTCTCTGGAATGCCATTTCTTTTGTATAAAGGGGAGCAGGAGCCCTAAAATCAAGCCCTGCCCTATATAAAATATTCGGTTTCCCTTGGAAATACGTCACAATACTGAAGTGAGTCGCAACTTGCGATTTACACATACTTTTACATGGGAATTTTTTTGTGTGTGTATCTTACCTCAATGGTTTTATCTTTTCACTTGAATCCAACAGTTTAAATCATGCATCATAATGCATTATCTGTTGATTATTTTAATAGACAAAAACACAATATTGTGTCTTAAACCTTTTTTTTGTATCTTTTCTACAATATGAATAGAAGTAAACGATCTCTTTTCTTTTATATATCGAGGTGTTTGCTGAATTTGTCAAGATATTCAACCGTGTTACACAAGTGATTATAAATATTGTTCTTACATTCAGTATGTATTTTAAAATAAATATAAACAAAGGTTTGGTCCTAAACCAACTACTGAGTGACAGCTTAATTTAGGCCAATTGTACAACCCTGTTACTGTCACCCTGTTACCCATATAGTGTATATACTGTCTATATATATATTTTTTAACATTATAAATATTGTTCATGTAATATCAATGTTTGTTTCATGGTTATAAGAATCACACAAATCAGAGCTTTAACATTTTTTTTTAGATAGCCTATGTCCCATATTTTTTTTATGACAATTACTCAGTTTTTCCAACCCTTGTACATAAATGGTCCATTTACTAAAACAGGTTGATGAGGTGTTGAAGTATATGTTTGACATCACAAAGATGCAGTTTAGAATGAGATGTTTCTGCAGCTCAGTTCCAATAAGTAATTTTTTAACAAAAAAAAGTTTTCAGTTCTGAAATTTACTTAATGTCTTATGTGAAGCTCTTTTAATCAAAGAACCTTGACGAATCTCACTAAATGGGATATTTGAGTTACATTTCACACAGAGTTAAACAGAACAGAGCAGTACTCTGTACATATAAATGTAGATGGTAACACATTACAGTAAGGCCTCATTTGTTAACATTAATGTATTAACTAACAATGAGCAATACATTTGTTACAGTGTTTCTGTAATCTTTGTTAATGTTAGTTATTAAAATACAACTGTTCATTGTTAGTTCATGTAAGCTCAGGTCCATTAAATGATATTTTTAACCGATATCCTACAGATTTTAATAATGTGTTAGTAAATGTTGAGATTATCATGAACTACGATTAATACATACTTAGTAAGTTTTTTTTTTTACTGTCAGTTTATATTAACTAACCTAATGGTAACAAATGAAACCTTATGGTAAAGTGTTACCAGTAAAACTGACAAACTGTATTCCATCTAGGATGATACAGGTTAGTTTTCAATAGAAAAAGTTCCTACCTATGAATGATTTCTTCCCAGTCTTCATGTTCATTTAACAGCGTATCTCACAGTCCAGAGTGGATCCTTCTTCTCAATTGTGCTATGACAGAAATCCTTTTAAAAGCTGATTTTAGCACCGTATCCTCAGCAGTTGATCATTTTGCATCATGTTGCGTGTGAACATGTATGTGTGTGGGAGTGTGTAGGTGTGTGTGTGTGCATGTGTCTAAATAAGCCTTTCTCTGTCCTGCTGCGGTATTGTTAGAGGCAGTCTCATCAGCCTCAGTTTCAAAGATCAGCAAATTATTGGCCTCATCACTCTTCGCTCTGTATCCCTCGCCTCTCTTTTTGCTCTTTCCTTGTCTTTCTCATAGTTCAATGATAGCTGAAACCGAAGACCAGTGACGCATCTACTTGCCCTCCCAGCTCCCTTGTTCCCAAGTCGCGCAAACAAAACAAAGCGACAGGTGTCGGATGGCAGCTCGTCTCACGAGCGTCCTGGTCCCGCCCTAGGGAAACCAGTTTCCAGGTTACAGCAGTCACTAGGGCAATACCTGCACTGACTTTTACGCTGGTGTAATTGTGCCATAAGCTTCTAATGACTTCCCAAGTCCCTTTCTATGCTCTAGGAACATCTTACATAAATAAAACTGATTAAAAACAATGACTTGGCAAGTTTTTCTGGATTCCTGCTGTCACAAATTGCGTATTCAGGCAAATGTGCAGCTACACCTGGCCAGCATGATTTGTGCAAATGGGCCACAAGAGAAGCTACAGAATGACCGACCTGAATTACCAGAAAATGAGGTGGCGGTTATGTATGAATTCAGTGTGAGTCGTATGAAACATATGATTTTTAGAAAAAAAAAGCATGACGGTACACTTCTAAACATTACTGTCACTGGAGCATAAGCAGATTGTATAAAAATGTAAGAATGATATTGCACCATTAACCAAGCTAACGTTTTAAGAACATTCTGGCAAGGTTCTCAAAATGATGAACAAACGTTCTTCCAGTGATGGTAATACAACATACGGTTATCTGGTCTTTGATAATGTTCTTAAAACGTTAGCACAAAAACATTTATACTTTGTTCATGGAACGTTTTATTTCTGAAATGTTTAAGTTTGAAATTTACCTAACTTTTTTTACTACTTGTTTTAAAAGCCCAGAGAACGTTAAAAAATAACATTCCCATAATGTTTGCCTGTTCCCTTCATGCTTGTATAACCAAGAATTTTTTTTAAACATTTAAACAACAGGACATTTTGAATGTTCAGAGAACGATCCGAAATAGTGTTTTCATAAATTAATGAAATGTTAGCAAAATGTTCTTAGAACATATTTAATTAGCTGCGGAGTTATCAGCTCTTTATTAATGTTCTTAAAACATTAGCACAAAAACGTTATAATACTTTGTTTATGGGACATTTTATTTTTGAAATGTTTTAGTTAGACATTTATTTAACATTTTGCAGATTTTACTACTTGTTTCGGAATGTTCAAAAATGACATTTTTTTTTTGTCCACATAACAAAAAATAAAATTAAATAAAATTAAATAAAATTAAAAAAATTTTTTTTTAATTAAATTAAGTTAAAATAAATTAAATAAAATAAATAAATAATTTTAAAACTTTAAAAAAAACTAGAGGTTACATTTTTATAGATATAATTAGAACGGTAACACTTTAGGGAGCACTTTAGTATAGGGACCAATTCTCACTATTAACTAGTTGCTTTTTTATCATGCCTATTATTATCATATTGGCTGTTTATTAGCACTTATAAAGCACATATTCTGCATGACCATATTCTACATCCATAATCCTACCCAATACCTAAACTTAACAACTACCTTACTAACTATTAATAAATAGCTAATTAGGAGTTCATTGAGGCAAAAGTCATAGTTAATGGTTTTGTTAATAGCGAGAATTGGACCTTAAAATAAAGTGTAGCCCACTTTAAATTAGGTAACACTATTCACTATTAACTAGTTGCTTATTAGCATGCATGTCACTGGCATATTGGCTGTTTATTAGTACATATAAAGCACATATTAATGCCTTATTCTGTATGATCATATTCCAGATCCCTTAACCCACCCCATACCTAAACTTAACAACTACAACAACTACCTTACTTACTATCAATAAGCAGCAAATTAGTTTACTGAGGGAAAACTCTTAGTTAATATTGAATATGTGTTCCCTAATCTAAAGTGTTGCCACTGGAACATTAGCAAAACATTCTTAGAACACATTTTTGTTAGCTGTGAATTCGCCAAACCCCCAAAATAGTTACAATGTGCCTCAAGATCGTATTGGAATTAATGTGATGCAAAATAGCTTATGCGCTTCGTTTAAGAAGTACAGAAAATGGTTAAAGATCTACTTGCATGTATTAAATGCATATGCAAAGACCTCAAATTTTCTAATGACCACAAATAGGTACAATTTCATTCAGCCTTATTCATATCAACACATGCAAATTCAAGAAAGCTAAACGCTGAGGTGCTTCAATGAAACGAAGCACATTTCCTTTTGTTCTAAAGGTTTCCTTATTAAATCACGAAGACCATTCACAGATAACAATCATTTTTAAAGAGACAATCGAAATTTTTATTACTTATTTCCTGCCCAGTGCACATTCATCCCCCCTGTAGAGCAGTTTTCTGTTAATGGCCTTTTGGGTAATTGAGACCAACTCAGCAGCATCCATAAATGGCATCTGCTAGGCCATACTTTCGAAACGGCTGGCTTAATGACACACAGGAAGTTTAATGAAACCATTATATCCTTATTATTGCCTACCCCTTTCCATAGGACACCTCAATATTTATGTCTGCCTATGTTCTGCAGACCAATTCAGTTAGCCTGGAATCAGAGGACGGACACAAAGGCAATTTCGGCACTGCAGAGCTTTCTTATCAAACGGCTGCAAGTGTCTCCACAAGCAACTTTAAATCAGGATTTTGTTCAATGTTCATAATGTTCTAATTCAGCTTTTATAGAGAGAGAGAGAGAGATTGTGAGCAACAGGGTCATACAGTTCCTCAGAGTGCACTGTATTTATCGACTTCCTCATGATTACTGTATCTATTTTAAAAATGCTGTGACTATTTATATTCTTTTTTTTGCAGAACTAGTATGATCTGCTTGTCAAACCGAGTGGATTTTCCACAATTTGTTTACATTTGCATATCTTAAGGTCACAGTGTGTTTTTCAGCCACATTATACATAATTAGCATATTGTCCCATGATGCTTTTAGAAGGGGAACTGAAAGTGTTGGTGCTTTTTATCAAGCAATGGCAGTCATTTACTACGTTACTTAGAGGTTCCTGTTTAACTAAATTTAGCTCTATGTGACAATTCAATGCCTGAATTTGTTTTTGAGGTAACTTTCCAAGGTCTCTCTCTAAAGATAAGTAAGTAAATAAACAAATACATAATATAATACAATAAAATACAATGTTGAGCTACACTAAAAATGTTAACCAAAAAAAAAAACACTTTACAAATTGATTTCATTTGTTAACATTTGTTAACTACATTAATTAACACAAACTAACAATAAACGACACTTGTACAGAATTTATTAATCTTAGTCAATGTTAACTTTAATGTTTTAGTGAAGTCAATTCATCTTTAATTTTATGCGCTACAAATTGTTTCAAAGCAGCATCATATTTTAAACATCAATAATGAAACAAATTCAGTAAAGCAACTGTAATAGTGTCATTATCATTTGTAAAATAATATATTTACTAATACATTTTGTGGTATTTGTTAATTTAAGTCAATGAACTAACATGAACAAACAATAAACAATTATATTTTTTACTAACATTAACAAAGATTAATAAATAATTTAAAATATATTGCTCATTGTTAGTTTGTTAACTAATGCATTTGTTAACTAATGCATTAACAATGTTAACAAACTAGACTTTACTGTAAAGTTAGCCATTTTATAATATTCTGTATTACTGAATCATTAGGTTACACATATAAACAAGCTAAATTTATGAGTTAGATCCAACCTGATCTCATGATGAAAACGTACCTGTGGGAACTTTTTCGCGAAATGACACGAAATACGTACCACCATGTACGTTCCATGACATATTCGATGTGAAATGTCCACTGAGTGGCGCTAAAAGAGTGTTCGTTTTTTCCTGGAACAGATGAGCATCCATACGGTACGTTTTATGTGACGTTGGTTTTGTACATGTCACTGTAGTTCTAATTGAAATGTCCGTTGAGTGGCGCTATAAATCTAATCTCCGTGATGTTTTAAAATAACATAATCTGCACTACACCTAAACCTACCCAACAGTATGAACAAAAGCGAATGTGACGTAAAACCGCAATTGCAAGCATGCCATTTCAGCTTGTTTTGCGATCTCTCATCTTTCAGCTCTTTCATCGTGAGTTATGTTTTTGACGAGATTCATACCTAAGGATTTCACATCCTAAATCCAATTCCATGCCAGCTGAGCTGTAGAGCAAGCTTGTTACATTCAGAAAGCGAAACATATGGAGCTGTAATCATAACTGTACGAAAATGATTACTCAATGATTTACCACCTCTAGTGTTCATTTCTATTGGAAACTTCAGTGACATGTAGGCTACTTATTGGTACGTATTTCTCATTTTGCGTTTTTGTCATGAGATTAGGTAGGTTAGATCAGGAATAGCTCCCTAAGCTCAAAATCACAAGTTACCCCTCCTTTACAGTGTATGATATTCATCCTATGGAAATTTTTAAGATTAACAAGACAATGTGAAAGGTGATTTCCTCAAAACTCACCACCACAACGATAGGGTTTTTGGGTAATTCCACGGCATTGTTAGGGGGTTTTGAGGAGGTTGCTGTGCTGTTGATTACTGGCCTAAATCAAACAAGTCCACTCCCAAGTCTCAATGATATTCTCATCCACATAAGTCTTAGATAAGTCTTAGATAACAGCACACGTCTTTATTAAGACACACTGTCACTGAGGTGTCTGGAGCACAGATACAGGATATGTTACACAACTAGTTTAATACTGAGGTAGGAGTTAGTTCAAAATCCCTGAGCAATGTAAATAAAGAGGTCAGCCGTGTCCTGGGACTGTGAAACACCTACAGTGAAGATGTTGTTACATCATGCTATTACAAAGAGCAAACGGCTATAAATCAAGACAGAAGCATTTGGCAGCAAAATAAAAATGCAATTTTATTGTAATTAATTGTAATGTCTTTCAGAGTTTCAGACTCATGCCATGATCACGTGAAGGAAATTATTTGCAGAAGAGAACAGGGAAATGTTGTGCTGTGGAATGGCAAACATTCATGATAAACCGTGACTGAGGCTGATACAGGTCAGCTAGAGTTTCTTTGTAAGCCCAAGATAGTCACTTCTGTTTATCATAGTATCATATCAAAGTTCAAACAACAGCAACTACTTTCAGTTCCTTCTGAAAGATACTGTACTGAGATCTAATGATATGTACTGAGAGGAAGGAAGTAAAAGAGATGAAAAACACACTTTGTTTAATGACCTTTTGATACATTTAAAAGTATAAACGTTTTTGTGCAACTTATCTTGCACTGTTTGTTACTGACACTTAAGTGCACTTAATTGTATTGAATATGCACATGTAGTGTGCTTCAAATCTTAAAAGCATATTTTTAAAACTGTACTTGCAGATAATATAATATTAGTGAAAAAAGGTCAATTTAAGTGGAATTAAAGAGAGTTCACTTTCATGACTGTTTCTTAAGTAGATTAACATTTTATCTAAACTTCTTAGTATAGAAGTACATTTTAAACCGTTATATTTTTAGTAAGCTTTTGTAGTGCTTTAATGAAGTACACTTGTTTTTATGTGTTGACTAACATACTAAAGCACATGTAAAGTACTTGATTATATTTAGTGTGTTATTTGAAATTACATTTAAAGTTAATATATTTTAAATAGTGCTGTCAATTGATTAAAAAAAAAAAACTAATCACACATTTTCCCAACTAACATTAAAGTTTTTAAATTACTTTTATAATCAATTTTCACATTCAATCTTCAAATTAATGTAGAAACAACATAAAAACAGTATTTTTTAAATATTTGTTTAATGGCATCTTTTTTATGATTGAAGGTGAGTATCTAATACTACTATTAGTTGAAGGGGATACTAATACTACTGATGTCGCTAGGAAATTGTTCTTTTTTCCTAATATTTAACCATTGACTATAGCCGTTCAACATTACAGTATAATTGAGAGCTGTCAATTTTAACATTTATTAGACTTTAAAAAATAACAACTTCTAATTTAAGTGAACTTAAAACAATCTTCACAAAACACCTTATAATAAATGTCATATTTAGCTACCTGTGCCCTTTAGCAAGTAGGAAAAACACAGAAATTGAATAAAGTTATCAAACACTTAATTCTAAATTAAATATGAATCATTAACGCTACAAAACTTGATTGAGTTCCTATTTTTTCTTTTGTTCTTTGATTAACAGACATCACAGCAGCTGGGTTATTAGGTTATTTGGCTGCTATTACTTTTTTTTGTCATTAATTTTTTATTGTTGTTTTGACATCTTTTGACATACAGAAAAACAAGTATTTGAGACATAGTATGCTTCAGAATATACGCAAGACTATACATGTACTACAGATTGTCAAAGAAAGATATCCATACAAAAACCTTAACATTCAAACCAGTACAACAGTGCTGAAAGAAGTCAATAACAGTTAAAAAGGAGGCAATTATAACCAAAACAAGGAACTGTAAGTGCAACTGTAAATGTATAAAAATAATAATGAAATATAAAGAAAAGAACCAAAGAGAACAAGAAAAAAAAAGCAAGCCATAAGACCAGAGTGTGGGTGAGATGAGGGAATCTCCTTGATTCAAATCAGTAGACCTTTGAGCTTCTCCAAAGTTTGAGCCCAGAGTCTAATGGTGTCCTCTCTTACACCGTGAATGCGTGCAGTGGACAATTCGAGATATACCACATCTATAAATGTGAGAACCCAATATTGCTTATTAAGAGAATGTGGCGGTTTCCATCTTGTTGCTACTAATTTCTTGGCAGCTGTCAAGCCAGCTAAAAACACTCGTTTCTGAGTCTTGTTAAGTTGAATATCAGAGAGATCATTTAAAATAAAAACAGATGGGGACAAAGGGACCGAAACATTTAATATAGAGGACAAATTTTCTTTAACCATATTCCAAAAGTTAGCAACCCCAGGGCATTCCCAAATCATGTGATAAAAAGTACCAATTTCCCCTGTATGGCAGAGTGTACAATTAGGATCAAGTTTAAGCTTCATACAATACAGTTTACGTGGAGTCATATAAGTCCTATGAATAAAATTATAATGGATTTGTTGATGATCCGGATTCCTAGAAGCATGCATTACCATAACCCACACACGGTCCCAATCAAAACTAGGGGAAAGGTCCGGAATATCTGTTCGCCAGGAGGAGTCTATTGTCAGAGGAGGATACATTTTATCCAGAAAAAAACCATACAATTTAGAAACTAATCCTCTTGTTCCCTGGGTCTCACACAATACTTTCAGTAAATGGTGGTCTTTAAGAGGAGCCATCCAAGGGACCCCATAGGTCTTCATGGCTGCCCTCAACTGTAAGTAAAAAAAAAAGGTGGAGCTCTGCAGGTTAAATTGAATAGAAAGTTCTTCAAAGGTGTAAAGGCCCTTGTCACCCATTATATCACCCAATGAGTGAATCCCTTTGTCGTACCACTGTCGACACTGGCCAAAATTAATAGGGTGCTTACCAATGAGCAAACCATAATTATTAAAGATAGGAGAGCGGGGATTCCAATTAGAACGGATACCACAAGCTTTTTCTGCTGCTCTCCAGACTGACAGAACATGTGACACTAAAGGACCGAAACGAAGTTTACACTTATTTAGAGGGATATTAGCAAATAAAACTTCATCCAACTTCAGAGGAAGAACCAAATTTTCCTCTAGGGAACGCCAAGAAACATCAATTTTATCATCGTACCAGCTAAACAAGGGACGTAGTGCAAAAGCCCAGTAATACAACTTAAAATTGGGAAGTGAAAGTCCACCAGCGAATCTATCTCGTTGCATCGTGGAAAGTTTAAGACGTGGCCGTTTGCCATTCCAGACAAATTTGGTGATTATGCTCTGTAACCTGTCCCAAAAACGAGACGGGGGAGGCAAAGGGAGCATAGAACTCACAAAATTGATTCGAGGGAGTACATTCATTTTAATAATCGAGACACGTGATCTAAGAGAGTTTGGGAGTGAAGACCAATTATCCAGGTTACATGAAATTTTAGAAAGGATACCCTCATAGTTGGTCTTAATTATATACTGCAATGAAGCACCAATTGTAATACCCAAATACTTAAGTTGT
This sequence comes from Tor tambroides, assembly GCA_021397915.2. Lineage (NCBI taxonomy): Eukaryota > Metazoa > Chordata > Actinopteri > Cypriniformes > Cyprinidae > Tor > Tor tambroides. The sequence continues at coordinate 42,994 of JAFVLL020015392.1, forward strand.
TTAACCACTGGTATACCTGAGGGTAGTGCTGTGTTTCTCATTGTGTCGTTCAGTGGAAGAAGTGCTGACTTTGTCCAGTTTATTTTATATCCGGAAATCTCGCCGAAGCAGCCAAAGATAGTTAAGATGTTAGGTATGGACTGCAACGGATTACCTAGATAAAGAAGGACATCGTCCGCATACAATGAAATATGATGACTGGTCCCACATATTGTAATTGGGGTAATGTCTTTATCTATGCGTATTGACTGTGCCAGTGGCTCAAGCGAGAGTGCAAAAAGAAACTGACTTAATGGACACCCCTGTCGAGAACCTCTGGCTATGTCAAACAATGAAGAACAAGTTTTACCTGTCAGCACCATGGCAGTGGGATTTGCATACAACACCTTGATCATACGAATGTAAGAGGACCCCAGAGCCATGATCTTCAACACAGACCACAAATATGGCCATTCCAGACGATCAAAGGCTTTCATGGCATCTAGGGAAAGGACAGCAGCAGGAAGAGTCAACGAAGATGTGCCATGTATTATATGAAGTAATCTCCTAACATTATCAGAAGCTAACCTAGATCTAATGAAACCTGTCTGGTCACAGTTGACAAGCTTGGTCATGACCCGCTGAAGCCTTTGCGCAAGCAATTTAGCGTAAATTTTTAGATCAGCATTTAGAAGGGACAAAGGCCTATAACTTGAGCAATCATTAGGGTCCTTGTCCTTTTTGAGCAAAAGTGAAATAACTGCAATATTAACATCTCTCGAAAAGGAGCCTCTTTCAACAGCGGCCTGAATCATGTCAAAGAGTAGAGGTCCCAGACTGTCCCAGAAGGCTGTGTAAAATTCTGGGGGAATTCCGTCCAGCCCAGGGGATTTACCACTACACATATCAGAAGCAGCTTCCTTAAGCTCATCTAAGGTAATGGGGGTATCTAATTTTAAAGAGTCTTCCTCAGACAGCTTAGGAAGCAGTATTTTGTTTAGAAAATTGTCACAAGCATCCTGGTTATGAGATACCTCAGATCTATATAGTTCAGCATAAAAACTGCGAAAAGTAGCATTAACCTGTGAGGGTTCATTAAGAATGTTACCATCTTTGGACTTAATTGTGCTGATATCTGAAAAATGTTCATTGGACCGCAATCTAAGGGCAAGTAAACGGCTAGGTCTAGCCCCACTAAAATAGTACAACTGCCGTGTCCTATGAATTAAAAATTCAGCACGCTGTTTCATAATAGCATTTATCTCTTTTTTCACAAGATCAAATTGAAGCTTAACATCCTCATCATAACTTTGTTGTAATAGACCATCTAATGCTGAAAGTTTAAACTCTAAATTGTGTAATCTGGATGAACGAGCTTTCCTTATGTTGGAAGCATAACATACAGTAAAATTCCTAATAAACCCTTTAATAGCATCCCAGAGTATCCTGGGGTCATCAACTGAACCTTTATTTATATCGACAAAGTCTGTTAGTTGACTTGAGAACTTGGTTTTGAATGTTTCATCTCGGAGAAGCGTGGTGTTGAAACGCCATCTAGGAGCCCGAGCTGGATTAGAATTTATCAAAACAGAAGCAATCACTGCCTTATGGTCGGAAAATGCTACTGGCAATAAGCTAGCCTTAACTATATTATGAAACAAGCCTCTAGAAGAAAAAATAAAGTCAATACGAGAGAAAGATTTGTGTCTAGATGATAAGTGGGTAAAGACTTTAACACTGGACTGTTCAGGCCCCTTACATTGAGGCTGAGAACGTTCAACTTGACACCGTCTGTCATTTATGAAGTGATAAAAAGGTAAACAATGTAGTACTCTGAAAAAGCAAACTATACATAGGAGAAAAAAAAACATTTCAACAACAGGAGAAGGGAATTTTAATTTCTGATCAGGCTTGGATGAACTAGTATTAGAACTATACAAAAACAAAAACAGAACGAGGAGAAGATTGGGTGCACCCATGTCTATAACTCCTGTGGAACACAAATGAAAAAACTAGGATCTGTTAATTATTCAAAGGTGCAGAGAAAGATACACACCTGCTCAATATCCTAGCTTGTATCAATTCGTGCTTTAATTTGAAATGATACAGGCTACAATGCAAGCCTGACAACATCTCATCTGACTGCAGTTCACTGTTGTTCTACTGAAGCGCCTCTTCACCTGTATCGTCTTCCATGCTCGTTTGACTAGTGTCTGCCGCTGAGGCGAAGTGGAGTGCGCATCTGAAAAGCCTCCTGTTTGATGTTGTTGTAAAGACATTCTGCATCTAAATAAATGTCATTCTTGTCAGGCAAAAAGAGACAGAAGCAGCAGTTGTGAGTGGGGTGGCCAACTCTAGCTCCGCCCCTGCGTTAACTGCGTTAAATATTTATTAAATATTAAAAAATAATCGCCTGAGTTAACACACTAATTTTGACAGCACTAATTTTAAATGTACTAAATTGCAACTTTGTCATTACAAATGTATAATTACAAATATATTTAAATACATGATATACAAGTTTCAATAGAAATTACATTAAAATATATTTTAGTTTTTCATAAATGCTTGTCAGTACATTCAGCAGGACACTTTATCCATATTTCAAAAACAAAAGTAATTAAAAAATTACATATAAAGATATACTTAATTCCTACTTAAGTGGGTTATAGAAGCGCTCCAACTTCAGCTTTTTTGCATTTAATATAAATAAACTATAATACAAACTATAATACATAATATAATTGCACTGCATTAAATAGCAATTAACATGCAGTTAAGTGCCCCAAAACATTTCACACGTAAATATATTGTTTATAGTATATTATAGTTAGGTAACACTTTATTTTAGGGTCTCTTCACTAGTTGCTAATTAGCATTCATATTAATAGAATATTAGCCATTTATTAGTAGTAATTAAGCACATATTAATGCCTTATTCTACATGACCTTATTCTACATCCCTGATCCTACCCAACACCTAAACTTAACAACTACCTTACTAACTATTAATAAGCAGAAAATTAGGAATTTATTGGTGGAAAAGTCGTAGTTAATAGTTAATAAGTGTTCCCTATTCTAAAGTGTTACCTATAGTTATTTACAAACTAATACTCTTTTTAAAAGTATGCTAAGTGTACTACTTTTTCACAAGGGCATGAATGACCCAAATATCTTAATGCCATATAGGCGGAGTAACTACTTAGCAACCAGCCATCCCACAATAGGTTCCACCTAGCAACTGGACAGAACACCCTAGCAACTGCATATTTAGAAACAACACCCACAACCATGATTAGCATCATGGATGGTAAGCACCACTCACATTTCGAAAAATCAGAAAATCCAGTTGTCTTTTAACACTTACTTGAACTGTGAACTCATGAATAAAAAGTAAACGCTCTGAGTGCTGCACTTCAGCAAACAGCATCTAATCATTCAGTGCGATAAGTGTTTTGAATCATTCAGCACTATATGGAGCTGATTGAGGATTGCTCACTCATGCTTATTCATGGTGAAGTGTGGGAAGCAGAGGAGAGGAGAGAGAAAGAGAGGGTCAAAGATGACATTCAGAGCCTGCACGCTGTCTAGGACGCTCTTTAAATAGCCTTTGACCGTCTCTAAGTTCATACTGATGAGACTTATAGACAGGATTGATTGGACTTATGGATGAGCACTTGAATCAGGCCTCCCTTTTTAGCAGCTAACGCCAACAAATTCATTCACTTTTAACTAGTCAGTTCCATATCAGTTAAGTGTTTTATGAAACTGAGTTAGCAAACTAAAATTGACATGTGGAGCTCTAGCTCTGTCCCGACCTCACGCTGACCCACATCTCACATGATCTAGAGCTGCAGGACTGTCATGTGCCAGAAATAGCCACACACTTTTTCCTGTCACTAAGATAAGCTGTTCCCTTTGAGAATAATCTAAGTTAACACACAGTTAGAGATTCATGTGAAGCCCTTAGAGGCACTGAGCCAAAGACAGATGTTAAAGATCTACGGCTGAGATGTTTTTGCATCTGAGACAATGCAATATGCAGAGATTGCAATGATTATGGTGTATACAATGAAGTATATATATATATATATATATATATATATATATATATATAATTTATATAATGAATCATGTATATCATGATATAATGATATTTAACGGATAATATTAGGGTAAAAGAAAAAGAACCCAATGGCCAATGAAAAAAAGTGTGCTTAATTTTAGTGTACTTCAAATCTTAAAAGCATATGTGGATATTTGGTTGTACTTTTTTAAGGTGTCCTTGTTACAGTGTTATGATGTATACAAGTATATAGTTTCTAAAAATAATAAAGTCCAAAATTGGTCGTTTAATATTGTAAATAATATTGGGGTAATACAAAAAGCTGTTGCATATACTGTTAAAATATAGCATTTTTGTATTAAATCAGTTGCTGCTGCAATTCAGATTGCTGCAGGGGCCACTGAAAAATCTTTTGGGGATATTTATAGATCTAGTCACACATTTAACACTTTTAACAGCTTTTAAATAAAGCTTCTCAAAGTGGGTTTTCCTAGAAATGCGATAAAGAAACGTTTTTGGTTTTTCAAAGAAGCTTTCAGGGGACAGTTTTTAAAAGATCCTTTTTTTATTAGTATGAAGAACATGTTAACCTTCTAAAGAACCTTTTTCCACTGTAAAGAACCTTTTGTGGAATTGGAAGGATCAATGGATGTGAAAGGTTCTTCATGGAACCACAGATACCAATAAAGATGCTTTATTTTTGAAAAATTCTTTGGTATATATGCTATATTTTGCATTTGACAGTTGTCTGCACGTGCTTCAGGCTTTATGAATCTTTCCACTCTGGACATTGTTGAGTTCTAAGAAAGACTTGCCATTCATTCCAGATTAGGAACGAAGGATTATTATAAATCCATGTGAGAAGCATGTGCTAGACATCAGAAAGGTTATGTCTATACCATTCTCTCTTGTACTCTCTCTCTGCCTCTCAGTTCAACTTCTATTTTGTCAGTATTACATTTTTGGAAACAGTTTCTTTTAAACCTGTTTATATAAAGCATTTTAAAGACATTTGTGATCCATCCATTATTTTTTATTTTGTACATAAATGCAACAACAATTATAAAACACTGTAAAAATTTTATCACGTCAGTGTTATTGTGATATCATTGAGATATTATTGTTATAATTAGTTTTTATTAATAGTTTGAATTTTTTTTTAACTTGTATATTTTACATTTTCATTGTAATTTTTAAGTTTTAGTAATTTTGTTGTGTTTTTGACATTTTTCAAGTTTTTTAATGTCTAATTTTTTTTTTTTTTTTTTCATTTTTCGGTTAGTTTAGTTAATGACCAACTGACACTACAATATATTCGAGGGGTGAGAACCAGGAGGGCGTAAGTGACATTTCACCAACTTTACAGGAGAGCTAAAACAAATTTTTTTCCATAGTTTGATCTGACTTTGTGTACCGATTTCAATTGTTTATAATACAAATTTGTACACTCATGGATGACAGTTCTTTTGCCAGTAGAAAGAGCTCATTAAGAGCTTTCATTTGATGTATATATCTCCATTTCACCAAAAATGTCACTTACGCCCTCCTGGTTCTCAACCCTATGTCCATTATTGCATTAATGCATTATTTAAGCAAAAAGATACAAAAAGCAGTGCTTTATTGTGAGTATAATCACATTTAAAGGGTGACAAATCCTCCAAGTATTTCCTTTAGATAGCAGATCTAGTTCCTGTAATATGTAGCCTGAGGTTAATAGATCAGCCTCCATTGCTGTGCAGGTGATTACGTGATTTCCTTGTGATAGATGTATTGTCTAATCAGCATTATAAAACGTACTTAAATGTAGGTGTTGATCTTATCCATCATGGTATTTAAGGCTGTGTGTGTATATACAGTGCCCTCTGCTAATATTGGCACCCTTGGTAAATATGAGCAAAGGTGGCTGTGAAAATGAAAATAAATCATTGTATACTGTAAAATAAAGCATTGTTTATCCTTTTGATCTTTCATTCAAAAAAATTCATAAAATTCTAACCTATCATTGAAGTAAAACAATTGAAAGTGGGGGGGGGGGGATCTCATTGTGAAATAAATGCTTTCTCTAGTTCATATTGGCCATAATTATTGGCACCCAATTATTGCAATGTCCTTTTCCCAAGATAACAGCTCTGAGTTTTCTCCTATAATGCCTGAAGAGTTTGGAGAACACCTGATAAGAGATCAGAGACCATTCCTTCATGCAGAATCTCTCCAGATCCTTTAGATTCACAGATCCATGTTGGTGCTTCTCCTCTTCAGTTCACCCACTCATTTTCTATAGGGTTCAGGTCAGAGGACTGGGACAGCCATGGCAAAAGCTTCATTTTGTGCTCAGTGACCCATTTTTGTGTTGATTTTGATGTTTGTTTTGGATTATTGTCCTGATAGAAGATCCAACCACAACCCATTATAAGATTTCTAACAGAGGCAGTCAGCTTTAGATTTTTAATCTGTTGGTATTTGAGAGAATCCATGATGCCATGCATCTGAACAAGACGTCCAGGACCTCCGGCAGAAAAACAGGCCAACAACATTAAAGATCCAGCAGTATATTTAACCGTGGGCATGGGGTACTTTTTATCCCTGTTTGTACTAAACCCATCTAGTGAGTTTGCTGCCAAAAAGCTCTTTTTTAGTTTCATCTGACCATAGAAGCCAGTGTCATTTGAAGTTCCAGTCGTGTCTGACAACTGAATATGCTGGATTTTGTTTTTTGATGAGTGAGGAGAATTTTTCTTGAAACCCTCCTGAACAATATGTGGTGATGTAGGGGCTGTCTGATAGATAATTTTTAGGCTTTCTGACTGTAAGACTCAACTAATCTCTGCAATTCTCCAGCTGTGATCCTTGGAGAGTCTTTGGCCACTCAAACTCTCCTCCTCACCGTGCATTAGGATGATATAGACACACGTCCCATTCCAGGCAGATTTGTAACATCTTTAGTTGATTGGGACCTTGTAATTATTGCCCTGATGGTGGAAATGTGGATTTTCAATGCTTTAGCTTTTGTCTTACAGCAACTTTCTATTTTGTGAAGCTCAACAATCTTCTTCTGCACATGAGAACTTTATTGTTTGGTTTTACTCCTTGTGATGGATGATTAGAATGGAGAATGGACTTGTTTATACTTCAATTATGCAGTTTGTTAATAAAGATAATGTCTTTTTGAAAATTTGCTTCAACGTTTTCGGCGACAGAGGCCGTTCAGTGGTCATCACCCCTGCTGAGAGTGCCTCACTGCGGCCAGATCTTCTGGAATTTGCCGCTGGCTCTGATGTCTCTGTAATGGTTAAACATGAGATATAAATCTTTTTGGGTAAATCTTTGGTTTGGCAGTCTTTGGTTTCATTAATCTATTTTATTGCTCCACAAAAAACAAAAGAGGGACAACAATTCAATTGTTGTCTCTTTTTTATTTACGTCCAACTGTTGCAGAAATGCAATATCACACAAGTAGCAGTGCAATATGGCTGAATATTAGCACGATGTGATTACCTACAGCCGAATCACAGCCATGCTCATCACATGAAAACTCATACATCACATGGAAAAACATAAAAATAAAACCATGAAAAACATTTTTGTTATGAATTCAAATAAAATATATTAATATTAATACAATTATGAATATACCAATATTAATAAAATATACAATAATCAAATAATATAAAAAGTTGTTGTTTCTTGCCAAGGCAGCATTTCTCAATTTCTCATTTTCACAAAAAAAAAAAAAAAAAAAAAAAAGGAAGAGACATAAAAAAATGAATAAAAATGACAAAACACAAAATCACTAAAACTTTCACTAAGATTTAAATGAAAACTGATAATATATCAGTTAACCAATTCAAAATATTAATAAAAGCCATAAGAGTATCTCAATGATACTAAAATGAAAAAAAAGTCATTTTTTCAGCATTGTTTTTTTTTTTTTTACTTGACCCCAAGAATCATTTTATTATAAAGTGTGTTATAATGTATTATAACTTTGCTAACAGTTATTTACAATAAGAGTGTTTTTATTTGGCAGACAGGTTTGCAAGACCATTTTCTGGGTGCGTTTTAAGGTTTGACCTTTAAAAATTCTGCTGATATACTGTGTGATCCTGACATGATGGAAACTTCCTTTTAGAGATGAGCATGTCTCTGAGAAGAGATGACAGCTTAGCACTATGCCATTCAGATTAATGCTTTAATTTACTGTGTGCGGAAGAAGAGTGCTGGGTTTAGCGCTGTACACAATGTAAAGGATGACCTGACTTAAAATAACCCGTGCCCACATGTTACTCATGCGTCAGCGGTTCTCAGAAATCCAATAAATTCTCAGACTGGCCTGATTAATAAAGCGTAACATTATCATTACATCATGATATTCAGATGGTCCGTAGAGGGACTGCTGCTTTATCCCTCATGAAAAATCCCAAATATTTTCTTAGTATTGCTAATCATCTTGGCATTGGTTAAATATGATCTGCCAAATGTCGTCATACCATCCTGAATAAGCACTGGGATGAGTAGGGAGGGTCTAATGTAAAGCATTATGCATTGTAATGGTTTTGAGGTTATACAACAGTCCTTCAGCTATGTGCTTATGTAGTGAATGGGATTATGGGTTTAAGGAGGGTTAGTGAGTGAGAGAGCTGTGTCATACTGATGCTAGTGTCAGTTGTGGGGTGGTGCACCAGAACACAGCCACTCCTCATCATATTTGCATGCTGGCACTGAAACAGGTGTGCTGGCGACAGGTCAGATTGCAAACAGGTCACTTGGTGTTATATCACAGAGTAAAGGACATCCTCACGTCAGTATGCAATTAGTTCAACTGTTAAAGTTTGTGATTTTAAACTATATCCATTTTGGAGAACAAATTTGTCAGCAGCATGTGCTATTTTTTTTACACTTTATTTTGATAGTCCCCTTTAGACATTCAGTTGAAGTAACTTTGCCAGTACATGTCAACTAACTCTCATTGGAAGTATTAGTAGACTGTTAGGTTAGTGTTAGTAAAAAAAAAAGTTGTAGTAGTAAAATTGATTTTTTTTTTTTTTTGTTAGTTTTTTCAACACTTCAGTACTAATTTTATCATTTTAGAACTTCAGATAATTTTACTTCAGTTAGTTGCTAAAACAACATTTGTGACCCTGGACCACAAAACCAGTCTTAAATCGCTGGAGTATATTTGTAGCAATAGCAAAAATGCATTGTATGGGTCAAAATTATCGATTTTTCTTTTATGCCAAAAATCATTAGGATATTAAGTAAAGATCATGTTCCATGAAGATATTTTGAAAATTTCCTACAGTAAATATATCAAAACTTAATTTTTGATTAGTAATATGCATTGCTAAGAACATCATTTGGATAACTTCAAAAGGCAATTTTCTCAGTATTTTGATTTTTTTGCACCCTCAGATTCCAGATATTCAAATAGTTGTATCTCGGCCAAATATTGTCCTATCCTAACAATCCTATCTCATACATCAATGGAAAGCTTATTTATTCAACTTTAAGATGATGTATAAATCTCAATTTCAAAAAATTGACCCTTATGACTGGTTTTGTGGTCCAGGGTCACATTTGGTAACACTTTATTTTAACGTGTCCTTGTTACACGTTACATGTACTTACTTTTATAATAACAATAAATTATGCATATTTACATGTAAGTAACCCTAAGCCAAACCCTAATCCTAGCCCTAACCATATAGTAAGTATATGTAGTTAATTAATATTACTCAGTACTTAAATGTATAATTACACTGTAACAAGGACACCTTAAAATAAAATGGAACCTAACATTTCTAATTTTTATATTTATATAATATTTATAGTTTTATTTGTTTCAAATTTGTTTCATATAAATAATGATATTTAATAGATGTAATTTTAGATTTGGTTAACAATAACAACACTGGTCAGCACGTCTTACTGTTATTTATGTATTTACTTACTTGCTTACTTACTTACTTATTTATTTTGTTAAGACTAACCAGGGAAAATGATTGCATAATGTGAAGGCAGTCTTTTGTTACAGTGATGACAGAAGTGAGTTACACTACAGGATAAAATTACCAAACCAAAAATGAAATGTTGTCAATTTAAATGCACGAAAATGTATTTTGTATTGTTACTAAACATTTAAACTGTTAAAATGACAACAATGAAAATATTTTATTAAATATGTGAAAATGCATATTACTATCATGTGTTCATTGTGTTTTGAGTTGTATCTTCATTGCTTTCTTCCCTTGACCTAGTTTTCCTGTGTTGCCTGATTGTGTTATTCTGTTCACCTGTGTCTAGTTAAGTATCTCGTTGGTCTCTCTTCGTTTAAGCCCTGTGTTCTCCTGAGTTCCTTTGTCCTGTATTAGTTTGAGTTTAGATGTCTGTGGTTGTCCTTTCTCCTGGTTATTCTCCTGAGTTTCAGTTTGAATTAAAGACTGTTGGATTACTCCTACATTGTGCGCTTCTCTACAGCCACTAACCGTAACAATTACAGCAAAAGTGTTTTTTTTTTTATTTATTCATTCAGCAACTTGGAGTGCTTGTCAGGCTCATTTGTCAAAATTATATTCATTTTATTTATGTAATAAAAAATATCTCACAAATCATTGTGTATATATATGTAAAGACTTCTTTTTACGCCTCCTTTAAAATACTAAAGAAAAATTAGATAACACAACACATATTCACTATTAACTAAGAGTTTTCCCTCAATAAGCTCCTAATTTGCTGCTTATCGATAAGATAATAAGTAAGATGGTTGTTGTAGTAGCTATGTTTAGGTATGGGGTTGGGTTAAGGGATCCAGAATATAGTTTTGCTTTAATAAGTACTAATAAACAGTAATATGCATGCTAATAAGCAACTAGTTAATAGTCAATAATGTTCCCTAATCTAAAGTGTTACCAAAATGTATTAAAAAAAATCTAAAATGATGAAACATGAGATATTATTACATGTATTTATTTTAAAAGATGCTATCCTTAAAATTAGAATGGATATGATTGGTTTTGCAATATTATGCAATATTTTGATGTGATGTGTTGTGGTATATATTGATTAAACCTGCCTTTCTGTTGACCATTTTTCACATTGTTGTCACCTTGAGCAGCTTGCTTTCTTTGGCAGCAACACAGATGCTCCATTGAGCAGAAGCAGGAGGACTTACTAAATCAAGCGTAACAGTGAGGGAGGAGACATTTAATGATTCCAATTACAATTTGTGGCTCTACAGTCTGCCTCAATGCACACTGGGGAAATGAACCATCTCTCTTACTTGGCAATTAGCAGGTCAGTGAATTACGTTGAGAACCCATGGCACACATCCCCAGTCTGTTTTGACTTTACACTCCCCTCTTGCATAAGTTTCCATCAATGATGAACTAAAGAAAGAAAAAGGCCATGACCCCCGCAGGGGCTGTGTGGAAAGGGAAGGCTCTATTTTGGAGACCCTTCATACACTCCACCCCTCAAAACAATAGTGAACATGTGGAATCTGACAGAGGGAGAGAGAACATTAACAACATAATCCGCTGTGCTCACTCGGGTAATTGAGGGGATCTGGTTTCGACAGGCTGCGGTCTGGTTCCAACCCAACGGAACTAGTCATGTGTAAACAAAGTATGCTGTTATCACAGTCCTGACTGTGACTCAACATAAAAACACTATGATGATATTAGTAGTAAGACTAACAAATGAGACGTAAAATGAGTTGCATAAGCTTCATTTCTTAGTCTGACTTATAGTTGGTGGCGAAACTTCAGTTTAAAGGGGCCACTTGTGAAAAAGAAGTGGACCTAATTGTACTGAATGTGCACTTGTATGTTTTTCATAGGGATAGTTCACTCAAAAATGAAAATTCTGTCATTATTTACTCAACCTCATGTCCTTCCTTTTTGATGAAATCCGAGAGCTCTCTGACCCTGCATAGACAGCAATGCAACTATCATGTTCAAGGCCCAGAAAGATAGTAAGGACAACATTAAAATAATCCATGTGACCATAATGTGATGAAGTTACGAGAATACTTTTTGTGCGCAAAGAAAACAAAAATAAAGACTCTGGGTCCTGCGTCAGCAACACCACACGCATACGTCGTGATACTCTCGTGAAAGCGCATTAAAAACTGACATGGAAGAGAAGAAATTGTTGAATTAAGTTGTTATTTTGTTTTCATTGTGCACAAAAAGTATTCTCGTAGCTTCATGACATTACGGTTGAGCCACTGATGTCACATGCACTATTTTAACGATGTCCTTACTACCTTTCTGGGCCTTGAACGTTGAGTTGCTGTCTATGCAGGGACAGAAAGCTCTCGGATTTCATCAAAAATATCTGAATTTGTGGTCCAAAGATGAACGAAGGTCTTGCAGGTTTGGAACCACATGAGGGTGAGTAATTAATGACAGAATTTTCATTTTTGGGTGAACTATCCCTTTATGTGTACTTAACAAGTTCCCTTTCATGACTGTTTCTTACCACACTTAAGCACACTTTTAAAGTAATTGTTCTATAATAATCTTTTGTCGTGCTTTAAAGAAGTACACTTATTTTGATGTGTTGATTAACATACTAAAGCACACGTGAAATACTTGATTATTTTTTAACTGTAGTGTGTTATTCAATATTATATTTTAAGTTAACATATTTCAAATGTACTAAATTGCAACTTAATTACTACAATACAAATATATTTAAATGCATGACAAGTTTCAGTAGAAATTATATTAAGTGGATAGTTCATCCAAAAAATGTAAATTCTGCTATCATTTACTCACTCTCAAGTTGTTCCAAACCTGAATGAGCTTCTTTCTTCTGTTGAACACAAAAGAATATATTCTAAAGAATGTCGGTAACCAAACCATTGATGGTAGCCATTGATTTCCATAGTATTTTTTTCAGGGGCCTGTTTCACAAAACAAGTTTACCAAATAAGCCAGGCTTATTTCAGTTAGTCTGACTTATTTTGAACCCAGTCAGCTGACAATAAGTCAGACTAACTGAAATAAGCCTGGCTTATTTGGTAAACTTGTTTTATGAAACAGGCCCCAGTACTGTGGAAGTCAATGGCTACCATCAACTGTTTCATTACCAACATTAGTAAAGGTAAAGAAGATAAAGATAATAGAAGTAATTAAATTAGATATAAAGATGTACTTAAGTCCTACTTGAGTCAGTCAGAAAGCATTCTAAAATTCAGTTAATTGCAATTAATATACATTTAAACTATAATACATATACAATTAACATGCAATTAGTTGTTTGAAATCATCACATTCAGTTTGCACATAAGTATATTATTTTAAAATATTTTATTTCCATAGCATTTACTAAGAAAGAATACTAAAGTGTGCTTCTTTTTTTGGGATAGTTCACCCAATTCACCTGTCATCATTTACAAATTTACAAAAAGAGTTGAAACAGTATTAAAAATATCTTCTTTTGAGTTTCACAGAAGATGGTATGTTTTATGCTCCTGTATAAAACATAAAACAAATACTGCACTTTGTTCAGAAAATGAAAGGGAGACAAAAAGAGAGGGGCTGTTCTGGAACTTTCTGACAAAGAAAAGTGGAGAGCACCTCTTCATTATTCATGAAGGGAACACGACACTGCGATACCTGAGCCGGTAGAGCAATATCTCCAGGGGTATCACTGTTTCTGTACCTCCCTCGGCCTCCTCTTGTCTTCTCACAAATAATTGTTATCGTAATGAGGTCATGTTTCACGTTCATGTGAAATATGCGGTTGGAGTGTCCCAGTGGAGGACGAATGTACACGTCACAAACTGACGTCACATACGCACACATATAAACATCACGTGGCGACAACCCTGGGGGTTTGAAAGTAAACACAAATGTACAGAGGGATTGTCACATGCGCACCATCTGAAATGGACCTTTCATGCGTTCATGAAAACATCTTTCATTTAAACACCAGAACTTGTCGTCACAGTGCTTGAGGTGATGTGGATGAATTAACCGAGCCAAACAGTATGGATACATGTCATCACACAGTGGTTTTTAACCCTCATGTGCTTACAGTTTCTTGTTATGATGTTCTGCCTGAATGCTAAATGGAGACGTCAATGAATGGAAAGACGCCCTCTGGGACATTCAGGACTTTAAGAGACTTGTTTCTACACTTACACTGAGATCCTGTCCAAAGTTTTGCGTATGCATACTATGTGATAGAAAATTAAATAGATAAATAGATAAATAGTGCAATATTCTATACAGACATACTCAAGAACTCCAAGGTCACATACATACTGTAAAGTTTCAAGAGTCACAACTGCATTTAAAAATGGCAATGATTCTCATAAATTACAGTTTTCACTTTCAAAACTCACTCTCAAAACTGCAATGATTGGCATCATGGTAACCATAGCAATGTTCTGGCGTCTGACCTGTTTGGTATCCGCTATTTTTAACCAAAGTTATATTTTAGTGAGCAAAGACTTGTTATGTTCAGTTACTTTAACTAAACCAGTGACTACAGAGCAGTTGTGTTTTGTTTATGTTTGGACAGCTTCTTCGCAGAGCGTTCTTGAAGAGTTGCCATGTCCACTTATTTAAGTGATGCTTATTAAGTGACTTTCATAAAGTGATCCAGTTTATGGAATTAATAAAGTATGTGGATTAGTATAAAGTTATGTGGATTATTTCCAAGATAAATGCGTTTGGATTTGAGTTTCTTTTTTTTTTCTAGCAAAAGCTGGCAAAACTAATGATTTTCTAAAGAATCTGCCAACTCAAATCTGCAGACTGGCTCTGACTTCTCCAGACTGTAAATCAGCGGAAAATCAGAGCAAAAATCGCATAGTGTATTCCAGGCTTTAGAACATACTCTGTGATTACTTGCACTAGACATACAGAAGAGACACAACTCTGATACCTGTTCAAATAAGTCATTAGTGACCAGTTGTTGAGTTCAGTAATTGTAGTTGAGTTCAATTTCTGTAAATGTGGTTATCACTACCTGAATATTTCAGGAGTTAATTCGGTTGTAGAATGCTGCTGTCAGTTCTGTAATTTACTGAACTGTGTTTTTATAGAACAGGATTAAGCTTTAAGACAGGTGAAGTAACCAATGAATTTAGCTGCAGTGTGTATACATGGCCCAAAACTACTCAAAACTACAACATTCTATGGTTGTGTACACACTGCAGCTAAATTCAGTTATCAATTGAACCTTCGCAGGAGCTTGATTGACAGGCAGTCTAACCATTCATAACGCTGACTCCACCATTTTGGCTGACAAACAGATCAGACAGGAGAGTAGATTAACTTTTGTGGACTTAAACTTGAAAAATAGAGTGTATTGTCATCTTTCCGCAGTTGAAATAAAATACCTTCTGATGTACATTCATGTTTAATTCATGCAATAACCAGTAAAGAGGAAGAGATGATCGGTTCACGTGCCGCTCGACCTTCTTTCATACCAGAAGTAACCTGCTCTGTCTTGTTTGTTGGCGTGTTGTCATTTTCCTCTTTGGTTCGCGATGTATTTTTCACTGCATGAGAACATGATGAGTGGCGTGGCTTGTTGGAGATAGCAACAGTAACGAAGGGAGGTGGGTCTTTGCAAAAGGCTAATTCACCTTTTAAGGAGTAATCCTGTCTTGTTGCCAGATCTTGCTAAAAAAATAATTCATTAAAAAAATAATAAGGGCAAGCCCATAACAAAATTCACATCCAACTGAGTTATCTTGGAAATAAGCCACATAGCACACTATTTAGGACTTAGGAGGAGCTTCTTCCCCCAGGTCATCAGGCTCCTAAACTCAAACTCGGTCTCATAATCACCAACATGACTCATTTAATAACCACTAGTAATCAGTAAGCTATTAATAATTTTTCTACCATTCGTATTGCTGCTAGGGAAATACCCCGTACAACCTGTCTGCACATCCTTCTTGCACATTCCTTCTTATATTATTATTTATTAAGTCTACAGTATACTGTCCTGCACACTTATTTTTTTGCACATTTTATTTTAGATTTGATTTCTTATTTCTACTTCATTTTTTTTATTTTATTTTATTTTATTTTATTTTCATATTTATGTATATTCTTGTGTTGTATTGCATATAATTGCACTGTCCATGGAGCAGACCTGACTAACATTTCACTGCTGGTTATACTCTGTATAATTGTGTATGTGACAAATAAAATCTTGAATCTTGAATCTTGAATTTTGACCCACACCTCCTACTTCATTAACTCTATAAACTGGATCATTTTTTGAACTGAGCCCAAACAAGAAACCCAAAGACACTTAATAAATGTCACTTATAATATGTGGACATGGCAACCCTACAAGTGCAAAGTAGCCTTCCAAACATAAACACTACACAATGGATCTGTCAACAATGGTTTATTTAAAATGGCCAAACTTAACAAGTTTTTGGTCGCTGTACCATTGCTTTGGTCAAAAACAGCGGATACCAAAAGGCAAAATGTTGCTATGGTTACCAAGGTGTCAATCATTGCAGTTTTGAGAGTGAGTTCTGTTCCATACACACATGAAACTGTAATCTAGGGGATTCACACATGTATTTACTCCCCACTCCTGATACTTTACAGTGTGTACATGGCCATAAGCATGAGCATATCCAACATTTTAAATCCCTGAAGTAGAGCATCAAAACTGCCGATTTTACTAGAGATGCCTGCAGGCCTGGCAAAGCATTAGTCACATTCCTCACTCCCTCTTACAATCTTGGCTGGCACAAAAAAAAGATAACAATGTTATTGAATAGTGTGATGAGTACGAAGACCTGAGACCCTGCATGCTGAGAAATCATGCTGCAGTGTTGCAGGAACAAAGAGCTAGAAAATCTGCTCTGTGACGTAACACTGTTTTATGTCTGTTCTCTCAAATATTCAACACACCAGCTGGATTTTCTGAAGACAATATCAGTGCTGTTTGCCTTTGCAAAACTCGCCACTAAAACATTAGAGCACTTTGCTATTATATTCACATATGGTTGCTAGACAGTTGCTACGGTGTTACTATGTGGTTGCTAAAGTATGAGTAATTCCATTAATAGCATTAATAGGCAGTAGATGGTTGCTAGGCAGTTGCTAAGGTGTTTTTTGTTGGTTGCTAGGTAGTTGCAGTTGCTAAGATGTTTTGGGTTGTTGATATGGTGTTACTATGTGGTTGCTAGGGTGTGTCAAGTAATCACTAGGATATTGATAGATGGTGGCTAAGCTGCTCTGTGTGGTTGCTAGGGAGTTGCAGTTGCTAAGGTGTTCAGGATGGTTTCCAGGGCTTTCTTAAGTGGTTGATAGGGCACTGCAGTGCCCAAGGTGTTATGAGTAGTTGCTAGGCTTCTGCTAATGTGTTTTGTTTTTTTTTCTAGGGCATTACTTTGTGGATGCTAAAGTATTTTGAGTAGTCGCTAGGGCATTGATAGGCAGTTGCTAGGGTGCTCTGGGTGGTTGCAGTTGCTAAGGTATTCTTGGTTGTTGACAGGGCATTGCTATGTGGTTTCTAAGGTGTTTGAAATGGTAGCTAAGACCATCTTGGTTGCTATGCACTTGCTAAGATGGTCGGGATGGTTGCTAGGTGGCAAGGACTTGGTGCTCCACTAATAAACTGTTATTATGGAAATCCATGTTGTTGTTCAGAATAGATGTAGGGGAAAAATTTCATTCAGACTTTTCCATTTAATTTCATTTCATATTTTAGTCTCTTCTCCTGACCTTTCACAGCTCATCATATCTTTCCCACATCTGTCTAGCTGCAACACAACAAAATCTCCACAACACAATGAAATTAGCAAAACATGACTGAAACAAGCCGCAACACGACGATATTAGTACAACACGACTAAGACAAGTCGCAACAGAATGAAATTAGCACAACACAATGGAAATAAGCCGCAACACAACGAAATTAGCACAATATAACAGAAACACGCAATAACACAACAGAAAAATGCCGCAACGCAACGGAAACAAGTCAAAGCACAAAGGAAACAAGCGACAGCACAACAACATTATTCCTATGCGTTGTACTGTGGTAATTTTGTTGTGTTGTGCGCTGCTGGGCCACCGTACTCGGACCCATCCTATAATTCGCTCAGTGACAGCAGCAAGCTCTAAATGAAAGCTTATGTAAATTCTTAGCCCCGATTATCCCTTCCAGAGAGTTTTCATTTGAACAGATTTTCCAGCCTGCTGCTTTGGCTGGGAGAAAAGCATATGTTCCCAACTGTATTTCTTTATGTTATGGCATGATGTCATCATATGTGAGGGATTACGGCTATGCAGACTATATAGCAATTGGCGATCAGCAAAAATCTGTTTTTGCACTCCGCATGAATTCATGTGGTGTGAGTACTGTGATTATGAGGCGTCAGTGGACAGTTAAACGTGAATAGGATATCTTTGGGTGACCTAGTCAAGCCAAACTTTTATCGGGCACTGGCGCTACAGAAATTGGGTCTCTGAGGTTCAAGAGACACTCAATGTCCCCATTTATTGCTTCACAGTTTTCTGTGGCTGTTTATTGTATAATCCAGTTTCAAATATGTTTTAAGTGCCTTGATTACAGTTACCTTGTAATTTTCTGTGAAAACTTCATATCTCCCCATACCACTGACGTTAGTTTTTGCTGTTACATAAAGATATGGCCTTGAATTGTAAGTCATTTTAACCACTACCTTTTGCAGTGCATTTGCTTCAGAATCAGGTATGTTGCCTTGAGGTCTCAGCAGCACAGTTCAGTGATGCTGTTGTTCTCTATGTCTTCTTTTTCATTCCCGCTCTCTTCATGTCCTTCTGTCTCTGGCTGTATCCGCTCTCACTCTGAGGCCTCAGGTTAAGTTGAGTTAAACTCAGTGGTTGCGTAAGCAGGAAGTGAGAGACATTGCTGTCAGTTTGCCCTAAGCTTTTTTTTTTTTTTTTGGCTGTATGATGGAGACATTAGAACATCAGATCCAGCTGAACCGATTGTGAAATCAGTTCAGTCAATAAACCCTATATAAAAGACATTTTAATATAAAAATCACACATTATTTGTGTAAAATCATGTGTCTTTTAATCATTTTAATTTAACTTAATTTTCACTTCATTTATAATGGACTCCTGGTGATGCTTCATGAAATCAGAGGGTTTGTAAGTAATATTATCTGTGATAATCTGAATTAGTTATATTAGATTATAGATTAGTGGATAGTTGTGAGGAATTTCACACTTCGACACACTGGATTTTCCACTCATATTTACTAGCTGGTGTGTATCTTTTAGTTTTGCAACTATGCAAATACTTGCTTTTGCTAGTCAAATCTTGTTTCCATTTAAAAATGAGCTGAATTTGTCCTGCATTTCTTTTTATTGGCAGAAGGAATACCAAAGAGAATTTGACCTATTTTTGTATATTAACTTATTGAATTACTTTGAGTATATAAGAGCTTGTGATGTAAGAAGACTCTTTGCGTAACACACAAAGTTTAAAGTAGGACTCATGAGGTCACTTCATGGTTTGGTGAATGTTCTCTAATAACATGTCACTATTTTCTGCTTGAACTATATAGAGCATGATATGCCTTCAGGAAGAAAGCGAGAGCGAATGGGACTGTCCATTTTGATTTTTAGCAATGGAAGATTTCTGATTGATTATATCAATGAGCCAAAATATAAATATCTCTTCACCCAGAGGGTGACTTTAACCTCATGGCTCTCTGTTAATGGGAATGATACACTTACAGTTCAGCTGTTATGAATAAGGTTGCTGACGTGAACTTTTGGTGATTTTCGTCATGGCAAGTTAGTAGATGCGTATTGATTGCTGTTAGTCACTCCATCAGGCTTCCCACTTGACATGTTCACATGCAGCAGCAATCAATGGGGAATTGTGTGCAAATGTGCCGTCCAGCCACACACACACACACACACTCATTCACCATGAATAGGGCTTTTATTTACAGGCCTCCAGATTGGGGCGATGGTGTGGCTATGGAGATGGCATCACAGCGCTCCAGCAGCCCTGCTACACGAGACTGTTCTCATGGGGTGATGTGGATAGGAACCATCTGATCTCATTGCCATGGCAAAGAAGCACATGACCTTGAATCGTGGAAAATCACAGCTGAATTACCCAGAATCCCACTGAGAGTGCAACCAACAGAGAGATAGGGCCTAAACGGAGGAAAAGGCACAGCTGGGTTTATGAGGGAGCTCAGCTGGGGCTGAATATTATAAATGATGCCAATGCAGACAATGTTCCTGCAGCACCACTTGGCTTTATTTTATTACAGTGAAAAGTGATGATTCAATAACAACAACAACAACAACATTAGATAGATATGTTTTTTCTTTCTATTTCCTGTATCACTTAAAATATTGTGTGGATGGCATTGTGTGGAAAACACTGAAATAGTGAAATATTTCCATAATATCCATTTTTATACACTTCTGTTCAAAAAAAATTAAGTATTTAAAAATATGATAAAAAGTGACAATAAAGACAGTCAAAATACTGTTTCAAACATTCTGTCCTTTTGAACTTTCTATTCATCAGAGAATCCTGAAAAAAAAAGTATCAAGGTTTCTACAAAAATATTAAGCAGCACAAATTGCAGCACATTGATAATAATCAGAAATGTTTCTTGAGCAGCAAATCAGCATAATATAATTATTTCTGAATGATCATGTGATACTGAAGATTGGAGTAATGATGCTGAAAATTCAGCTTTGCTTCACAGGAATAAATTACATTTGACCTGTATACAGTTATTGTAAATTGAAATAATATTTAAGAATATTTACTGCATTTTTAGGTGAATATAACTTTCAAAAACATAAATAAAATCCTACCGACTGGCAGTATATGTAAATAAATTATATTCTTCTTTTTTTTTTTCTACAAGTGTGGATGCTTACTGGTCCACGTGAAAATTTATATCTGTATTTCAAATGGATTACTTATATGGTTAAGGCTTGTGTAGTCTCCTGTGAGTAAGTAAATGTATGGTGATATTTGGCTGACCAAGCAAAAGTTATAACACAGCAGTTGTATGTTTGTAGTAATAGTCTTGGTATTAGCAAAAGAGATCTCATGATTTTTCACTCCAGTGCCCAAACTCCACACAAAGCCATCAAGTTCGAAAAGAGGCCACAGTAAATCTCTTCAATCAGGAGCTTAAATGAGTGATTTCTCCTCTGAGCTCAATCTCTGAGCTTACATATGTTATATCACCAAGGGCTCTTATTCAGTAAATTGAAGGATTTTTACCCCCTGTGCCATTCATCATAGAACAAGTTCCTTTAAAATGAAAAAGCCAGATTAGTGTAATATTAATTTGTTTTCCCTATAATTCATGTTCTCATGGCATGTCCTCATGAGAGAATTTGTCTGATTCATCAGTCGTTTGGAATTAGATTGCAACTAAGATGATGTCAACATTTAGCTGTCCATATGAAATGCTTTTCATCATTATCACTATTATATTAGATTAAAGGAATAGTTCACCCAAAAGCAAACTCAACCTCAGACCATCCAAGATGTAGATGAATTTGTTTCTTCATCAAAACAGATTTGGAGAAATGTACCATTACCAATGGATCCTCTGTAGTGAATGGGTGCCATCAGAAAGAGAGTCCAAATAGTCCAGACATCACAATAATCCACAAGTAATCCACACCACTCCTGTCCATCAGTTAACATCTTGTGAGGTGAAAAGCTGCATGTTTGTAAGAAACAAATTCATCATTAAGACATTTTTAACTTCAAACCATTTCATTTTTAACTTCAAACAGTTTCTGCCCAAAATGTGATTCCTCTATCCATAATAATACTTTCTCCAGTGAAAAACTCGTCTTATCTGAATCAGGAGAGAAATATGCACAGATCAAACACTGTTTAGAAGTGAAAACCATCCAAAACAGTTCTAATCAAATATGTGGGTGGATTTTGATGTGAGAGGACAACAGAGGATGGACGTTTTGACTGGAGGAAGCGTTATTTTGGATTAAGGACTTGAATTTTGCCCAGAAGCAACAGTTTAAAGTGAAAATGCCTCAATGATGGATTTGTTTCGTATAAACATGCAGTTTTTCATTTCACAAGATGTCAACTGGTGGACAGGAGTGGTGTGGATTACTTGTGGATTACTGTGATGTTTTTATCAACTGTTTGATAAACAAACCCCTCAGAACACCTTGCACACCTTTTTCATCTCTAAAAAAAGCCCTGTCAACCATTCAGAACACACCGAGTTTATTTATATAGTACATTAATAAACAATGGTATTTCAAAGTTCTTCATATTTGCATAATAAACAGAGAGAGAGAACAAAGAACATTTAAAAGTCCATGTAAAATTATTTAAGAACAAAAAATAAGCAAGAAAAATAAATACAAGTTTAACTTAAAAAATATACTGAAACAACTGACGGGAAAGAGGTATAAAAGGGTAAATAAAATAGTGCATTGTGTTCAGTAAAGTGCAGCTGTACTTTAGAGAGAGAATGCACAGGTAAACAGATGTGTTTTCAGTCTGGACCTGAGTGTTCCTACGCACATCTGACGTCATCTAGAAGCTACTTCCAGCTGTGGACTGTATATTAACTAAATGATTTCATTATGTTTGGAATGAACCCTAGGTATTTCTAAATGACTTATTTATTTAATTATTTAATTAATTATTTGTTTGTGGTTCAGAGTCCTGGTAGGAAAAAAAATCTAAATAATAATCCGAAATATGTTTTAATCTTCAGTCTTTTCTGGAGACAAAGCATAGGCATTCATTTTTATTGCCAAATGCATTGACTTCTATTTTTTAAAAAGGAAGTGACAGAATGTTCAGTTGTCAATTTCATCATCAGTGCAAATGCATTACAACAATTTTCATGCAATTATGCACACATACTGTACATACATACATACGTAAATGTGCTTGCATATATTTTCCATGGGTTTTTCATGCTTTTATGGAGATGATCTCATTGCACTCACTCAAGTCCTTCATGACAGCTTGGCTGTGCGTGGAGAGACAGAAACTACGGCTAGAACAGTTTGTCCCAACTCTGTCCAGTTGATTTGGGTTTCATGCCAGACCATTAGACCTCTGTCAGCATAAATGCAGTTTCATATTACAGCGATGCACAGATTAATAGCACACGCTGTCAAATATCCTGGCATCACTCTCACAAAATGAGTTATTAAGTGAGTGCAGATGCACTTTATCTATAGCCACGTGCAATGTATTCATTACAAACACTAAGTGATAGTTTCAGCAAAAAATTTAATTCTAGATCATCATCACAACTCCCCCTCATTTCATTACAACCAATACAACTTTCCTTCCTCTGTGGACACAAAAACAGACATTTTGAATAATATTCAAGTAACAATATTCAATATTCAATTAATCATGGTCCAAAATGGACAAAAAGCACCAGAAAAGTAATCCTTACAAATTGTGCACCTTATTCCAAGTTGTTGTGTAAAAAGTTGTTATTCGTTGAAAATATTGCTCTCATATCCCTTTTGAAAAAGAAGTGTGCACTTGTAGTGTACACTTGAAGTGTACTTCAAAGCTTGAAAAAATATATGTAAAAAGAAAAACTACTTGCAGATATTTTCGTTTCACAGTATTAATGAAATGAAATGCCATTTAAAGAGAGTTTACTTTTATGGCTCTTTCTTGTCAAACTGAAAATTTTAAACTACAATTTAAATAATTATGTTTTAAAGCAGTACATTTAGTTTAATGTGTCAACAAACATACTAAAACACATGTAAACTAGATTATAATTTTAACTGTAGTCTGTTAATAATTACATTTAAAGTTATATTTTAAATGTACTAAATTGCAACTTCATCAAAAAAATGTGTAATTAAAAATACGACATACAAGTTTCAAAAGAAACAACATTTAAGTATAATTTTAATATACTTTTTGAGTGAACTACTCCTTTATGTGCCACAGAAGAAATATGATCAGGGAAACTCCTCAGTTCCTGGGTGAGCACTACTTAAGACCAAACCTGCACCTATGCCATGTGTTTGTGTGTCAGACGCCGAGTCAAGACCAGAATGAGGTGGAATTAAAGTTTGCGCAATCCCTACAGCAACTACAGAAAGAGCAACATTATAACTCCCCTCACCCACACACCCCTGTTTATAGAAGCACAAACAAGCTTTCAGACGAGCGGTGAACTCTGCCTCCAGCCAGTGGGAACATTACAGGCATGTGTGAAATGTCTCCTCTATGTAAGCAAGCAGAGTGCAGGATTAGCAGACTCTGAGGTTTTGACCCCTTCGCTTGGACATGGTCTTTTTCCCATCAGGCTCGGCCAGCATGTGCAGGTGTGTTTAAACTCCCCGTGAGACTGTGAGATTAATGTGTTGTGCCAGAGAGATGCTGGCATTATGTTCTACGTGTTGTTGCTGTTCTAAACTCTGTATGATTGCTGAACATTACGTCACCCTCAGCTTCACAAGTATCTGTTAAATCTCTGTCCTGAATAATTAACTGGATCAAAAGACTTTAATGTTTGTGTCAGTTCGTGAATGAATGAATGAATGAATGAATGAATAGAAACCCAGTGTTAGAAGTTACAGGTTACAGAAAAAGTTCAGATTCCTGTAGCTCAACTGATAAAGCATGGCCATATTTCAAAGTAAGGCCATATGAATGAATGAATGAATGAATGAATGAATGAGGCATTTATATAGCGCTTTATTGTGTATTGCCATACACCCAAAGCGCTTTACAATCATGTGGGGGGTCTCTCCTCAACCACCACCAGTGGTTGGATATGTGACCCTGGACCACAAAACCAGTCATAAGAGTCAATTTTTTGATAATGAGATTTATACATCATCTGAAAGATGAATAAATAAACTTTCCATTGATGTATGGTTTGTTAGGATAGGACAATATTTGGCCGAGATACAACTATTTGAAAATCTGGAAACTGAGGGTGCAAAAAAATCAAAATACTGAGAAAATCGCCTTTAAAGTTGTCCAAATGAAGTTCTTAGCAATGCATATTACTAATCAAAAATTAAGTTTTGATATATTTACGGAAGGGAATTTACAAAATATCTTCATGGAACATGATCTTTACTTAATATCCTAATGATTTTTGGCATAAAAGAAAAATCGATAATTTTGACCCATACAATGTATTTTTGGCTATTGCTACAAATATACCTGTGATAATTATGACTGGTTTTGTGGTCCAGGGTCACATATTTCATTTTTTGTGAACAAATTGACTATTCAAATTGACTACATCTACCAAAATGTATTAAAGTAAATGGAACTGTGGCTTACAGGCAGTGTTGGGCTCATTACTCAAAAAATGTAATTTATTACTCATTACTAGTTACTCCTTTCAAAAGTAATATTATTAATTATTAAGACTTGTTGAATTCATTTTTTTTTTTTTTTTTGCATAGAAAAAGTAACTTCATAAAATTACGGTTGAACCACTGATGCCACATGAACTATTTTAACAATGTCTTTACTACCTTTCTGGGCCTTGAATGTGTCAGCTGTTTTGCTGTTTATGGAAGTTCAGAAAGCTCTCGGATTTCATCAAAAACATCTTAATTTGTGTTCTGAAGATGAGCGAAGGTCTTACAGGTTTGGAACGACATGAGGGTGAGTAATTAATGACAGAATTTTCATTTTTGGGTGAACTGTCCCTTTAAGTTCTATTTCTGTGAGTCAAAAACACCCTTAAGTTCAACTAATTTAATGCATTTTCATTAATATTGTGGTAACACTTTATTTTAAGGTGTCCTTGTTACACAAGTTACATATACTGTTATAATAACAATAAATTATGCATAATTACATGCAAGTAACCCTAAACCAAACCTTAATCCTACCCCTATCCCTTCCCATATAGTAAGTACATGTAGTTAATTAATATTACTCAGTACTTAAATGTATAACTGCATTTAAGACACACCAGGTAAATAGGGTATATATATATATATATATATATATATATATATATATATATATATATATGTATATATATATAATATTGTAGCATTTGGACGAATCAGACACACAATTGTTCATTAGATTTAACAAATAATCACAGACCCCTCACCCAATAAATATACTGGGTGCCAGGATGTCTGTGAAGCCATGGCAACCAGGACGCCTCAGCCAGATCAGATAAACTTTATGACCTAAAAGTATGTAATATTCTTTCCCCCTACTCAGTTCTCTCTAAAATAGATACATACTGCTATAGGAAACGACTTCTTTCATTAATTCATAGACAAATTTTTCTTTGACCTTCCTTTAACATATCCTCAGGTCATTGTGTATATTATTATTATTCTTGTATATTGTCTTTTGTATTGTATACTGTTTTGTGCATGCTTATGATAGCACCACTCGTTCACATAACCTTAACTATACCATGTTTGGTCTCTATGAATTTGGATGATCTAATTGAGAGTGTATATTACATATTTATACCTATGAAACATATTAGTGTTCTAAGGATATTTTGTAGTTTTTGCATCAACACCCAATCGAATCACATATGCAAAATACCATGGTCTAAGTCAAAGAGTCATAAACTTTCCCTCCAAAAGTGAAAGTCACCACTGGCTCTTTGACCCCCGAGAGGTGTGATCTCCATAGAGTTTAAAAGGCCTCACATCAGTGACCGCCTCCCCAGTCTGCGGTTCTTTTAGATCCTAAGAGGATGAGCTAGAACTTGACTTTCCATTCATCAAAGATCCTAGGATCTCAGCTGATGGCTCTCTTCGTTCTCCTTCACTTTCCACCTGGGAAGAAACTCCCAATCACCATCAAGTCAGGACGTCTTTGGAATTCATCACTCATCAAACCAGGAAGAACGTGATCACAAGTCCAAACCCTTGAAACCATCAAGACTTCCATCCGAGACTGCATCCGGACACTCGTCAACGACCAAGGCAATGCAAGTATCATACATTTAACTAAACGAAACAGAGGTTTAGTATAAGCTATAGATCCCGTTATAAACGGCGCTGATGGTTTATTTACTCAGGTGGTTAACTAACTCTTTTCCATAGCCTCATTCCCTGTTCTTCTAATGATCTCTTTTATTCACTTTGCTCCCCTTTTGTATGTATGCGTGAGTGAGATATGTATGTATGTTTGTTTGTTTGTTAGACTAGTTTGTGTTAGTGTTTAGTTAATAAAACTCTTGTGCACAAATTACATGAGTTTCTGATTCTGCCTTGCAAATTAATGTCCCTTTACGATTCCGATCCTTGCTACATGCTCTAATGCATTAATACTGTATGAAAGTATTTTCTGTGGCCACAAAAATATCCTTTCTTAGAGTTGATATGAAATGACACTAAATGTTTGCTGGACGAACAGATTAACTGATGGCAATTTAATTCTGCTACAGTTACTACTGGCAGCTGATATAAATAATTGTAATTAATCATAATTAATTGTAATTATTTATATACATTTCCCTTTTGAGCTAATTTGCTACAATATATCACCATACATACCCAGTTGATTGATTACATTAAGAATTACAAACATTTTTTTGTATTGGTGTTATCTAATTAAATATACACTAATTTGCATAATTTCGTAGAACAAAAATCTTAACATTGGATGAAGCTAGGTTCAAAATTCTTGTTTCATTTTGTTGCCATATTAGAATCGTTGACATATTAGAGGAGGATCTCTTCTTATCACCCCATAAATGAGAAAATACTGACAACAGCCAAAAAATCACATTTTCACAAAAAAAAAAAAATCCCACAAAATCCCCTATTTCGAGAATGTATTGTAAATTAAATCTACAGAATTTAATTTAAAAAAAACACTTAAAACTGTATTTTGAATGTTTTCTTTCCACTAGTCTGAAAAAAATACTTTATGAAAAACCAAAAAGCCCAAAACCTCAAAACTGACAGGCGCATGAAAAAAATGTTTTTGCCTGTAGTGTCTCACATCCAACATACAAGTGTTGAAAACACTGCATTTAGTTCACCCTGAAGTGCATTTTTTTTTACAGTACTTTTTTCTGTAACAAGTACTCTTTTTAAGTGTAATTCCTTTTCCACAAGAGTATATTTATTATATTCTCCTTACTATCTCTGACTAAGTAACCCAAAGCACTATACAGAATGTTAGTAGCATGTAAATTGCATTTAATCTCCATTGTACGTTTCCCAAAAGCACTGTTATATAAGTAGCACATAAAAACGTTTGTAAATTAGCGAGAGCGCTCACAAGTCCACTGCATGAATATTTATCTTATAAGAGCTAAATAGACACTTTATAGATTATAACAATGCATTTGAATAACTGCAAAGCCGTTATCACAAATCACAATTTTAAAATGTCATCAATAATAAAAATGACATAAAAAATAGAGTTGGTTTTGAAGTTTAGGAGATAAATGTGAGACAGAGAGAGCACTATAGAGGAGACGGGGGAATGACTCAGTGTAGGCTGCTGGTGATGTTCTGAAGAGGCCGACATTAAAGACAACTGTTCCACCTCCACAACACAGACCCTGTCCTCCTCTCCATCTCCCCCTCCACTCATCCACCTCATCTGTTCATCACACCTCTCCCTGAATCATCTGTCACATCACTCCTCCACACCCTATGGCCTGGACGCTCTCTCAGAGCTGCTAGAACATTCACTGCTGTGTGAAGAACCGTCCTCATCTCTTTAACATTGATCTGCAAAATTTTTGTCAGGGAACTTCAAAAAATCAAAATAATTATTTTTTTCAGGTCAGAAACATTATTTAATATAACTGAATCATCTTAATTACATCAGTTTATGCTAACAAAACTTTTAAGAGTCAAAATAGCTAGAATATCTTCTTAAAGGGATAGATCACCCAAAACATAAACCCCATTACTTACACTTAAAGGGATAGTTCACCCAAAAATTAAAATTCTATCATTAATTACTCACCCTCCTGTCATTCCAAACCTGTAAGAACTTTGTTTATCTTCAGTACACAAATGATTTCATTTTTGATGAAATCCAAGAGCTTTCCGACCCTGCATAGACAGCAAGGCAACTGACACGTTCAAGGCTCAAAAAGGTAGTAAGGACATCGATAAAATAGTCCATGTGACATCCGTGGTTCAACCATAATTTTATGAAGCTACGAGAATACTTTTTATGCACAAAGGAAACAAAATAACATCTTTATTTAACAATTTCTTCTCTTCAGTCTTCGGCATGACATGAGAGTAAGTAATTAGTGACAGAATATTCATTTTTGGCTGAACTATCCCTTTAAAGTACAGTCATGACCATACCTACCACTGAGGTTCCTGAGCAATTCCAGAACTTCAGGTTTAACAGTCAAAATGAGAGATATAAGATGTAAGTAGCTAAACATTTAATATCTGACAACGATCTGTTACGATACAAATGATAAACAACTGAAAGTAATATCCAGAGATGTAAGCAACTCAACTGGAGCTGTTTTTTGCATATTTGGCTTAAAAATAAGAATGAATGTGTGCATATTCTGAATGAATTTTATGGTTAAGCTTTCCTGATAGCCTTTCAGTAAATTCACTTATCATTCTAGACCTACTCTAGAACATGGTAAACATGCGGCATTAGTTAGGACAGTCAATTAGTCAATTAAAATAAAAATATTTGCAAATAGTTTAAATGCATTACTTGACAATAAATTCTTGTTCTTTAACTCTTTTTCTTTATTTGTCTCTTTTATTTCTTTTAATTGTCTCTTTTTGACAATAAAACCATTTCTATCATGACAACTCTCAGAGGGATTGGCATACTAAAATACATGACAATGTTTATGTGTTTGGTCTTGGCGGAATAGATCTGCTATGCTGCTGTGGCAGAGCAAGTACAGAGACTTGTTACTGCCAATACATCCACAACATGCTGCTGTGAGCATGCAAGAAAAACTGCTGCTGCACTTATAACATATATGAAATAACCCCCATGTAGCATACATGAATCACCCCATAGCAGATCTATACAGGTGGAGCTGGGGGAGGTGGAGGGTTTCTAAAGTGCCCTGCAACTGCTACAGCAAGCACTAGCCAAGTATGTGAATGTTGAGCAGCAAGCTCATTGGCTACTGATACAAAAAGGACAATCAGCTGTGACATGTGATGATGTCATTATGTCAGACTGAGTTTGGACTGCGCCATCTAGAGTTTCACGATAGAACTTTGGATTTATCGCAACCTAGGCTCATTGGAAATACTGCAACACCATAATTACGTACCTATATGTACGATTCACTGCAGTTTCCAGTTAAAATGAACACTAGAGGCAGTAAAACTCTGACAACTTTTATTCTTTTTCACACAAAGTATGATTTATAGGTACAAAGTTTTCAGTAATAAAGGCTAATTTTCACACAATTACTTGCAGAATATTATGTTGTCTTCAAAACAATTTTAACACAATTATAACACTGCACAATTTGAAAACTGATACTTTTGAAGGTTGTCGTCACATACACAGCTTCATATGCATGAGTTTTCTAATTCAGTAGGTTTGCTCGGTAGCTCACGCGATACGGTGTTGCACTTGGGTGATGAAGATCTCCAGTACGAACCCTGTGAAACTACAGTTCAACAAAACAGCTCAGATCCACATAAGGAAGTTAAAATAGCACAGCTGCATCAACAAATGCATTTTTATATCACTTTTTTTCATTTGTTAACACTATCGGGTACGTCTAGGCTTGAATTTGGTGTAGGGGATATTTCCAACACAATAAAGCATTAAACTTTAGCGACACTCACTGGATATTTGAATTCTGAACAGCCACGATATGTACCTCAAGCAGAGTAACAAAAACGCAGCAATATGTGCCTGTACCAACGTAATAAAAAATGTGCCACGGTCACATATAGAATGTGTGTTTTAGCGCCTCTCTCTGGACATTTCACTTTGAAACTGCCGCGAAACGTGCAGTAAGGTACGTAATTACGGTGCTGCAGAAATGTATATAGAGGCACGTATTTTCATGAGCCTGGGTTGATTTATCTGCAACTTTTGTATACTGATATGTCCATGGCTGATCTGTGCTCAAAATTTAGAGGGATAGTTCACATGAAAATGAAAATTCTGTTATCATTCTGTTGACACACTGTACTCATGGCCATACGCAGGGTATTAAAAATACAGAGGTCCAAAAAAGGAACAGAAAAGAAGATAATTTGCAGAATATTCTACTCTTGTCCATACAATGAAAAGAAGTGGTAAAAATCATGTAACTATGCTATATTTCAAGTCACCTGAAGGTGGGTTCATGTCATTTCAAAATTACCATAATTTAAATGATTCAAAATGTAAAAAGCAATCATTTGTCATCACAACATTTAAACTTGAAATTTTTCTATTTATCCATTCTCAAAACCCTCTGTAGGGTTGTGGAAATAACTATCCCAGTGGGTAAACTATGAAAAGTTTATTAAAAATACATTTACATAATGGCTGTTACTTGTACTGTGTTTTTGTTTGCTGATTACTTAAATTATGCAGATTAATTAGCCGTTAATCACATTTCTATTGAAACGCATAAGTTGTTACTCACTGAAAAATTTTGTATGTTTAAATACAGCGTATCAAGTCCTATTTTTGGTTGTTTTAAGGATTTTTTATCCTCTTAAATGTCATCCAGTTGGAGTTGTTATTTGCTGGACAGTTTATAGGGAGCTACAGCAGTCTGCAAACATTTCACTCTGCCCAGCATTTCTAATAACGGCATAGAGACAAGTTCACTTCAGGTTCACCAGAATATCTTTTGGTTTGTGTTATATAACACTGGAGGGCCATGTCAGTAATCACATTATCCTATGAAGACCAATAACAGATGCATCTTCCTGTTTACTTGTCCCAGAGCTTCCCATGGGCACACCGAAATACGTTATCATGACTGTGCTGCAAATAGTATTGACACATGTGAGACTTGAGCTTGTTTGCGTGAGGAAATTATGTAATTTTGGTCCCATTTCTTAAAGTAATGTTATAAGAGTAAAACAAGTTAAGCTCATCATGCTGGCAACTACCATAGAAAATAATGGTATAACTTGAACCCACACCATTCACTTGATTTGCATTTAATATTTTTTAACTTGTTTAAAGTTAGTGAAAATGATAACACTGGGTTAATGAAGTTAATGATTATGACGCAGGTGTTGTTGACACCTCTATTTTTGTTCTGCTTGTATTTGTTCTGTGACTTCTTGCACTGTCATCATTGTTCTTTTTGTCTGTTTACTATCTAACCTCATTTATCTTCTCTGCCCTCTCATTCTGGAATGTCAATGTTCATTTGCAGAGCTTTTTTTTTTTTGTTCGGACACCTACTCTTTTGCCACCGCCCAAAGATTCCTCAGATAAAGGAACAATACAGAGTTTGTCCAGCTGTCCTGAGCCTGGCTGTTCATGTGAGGGCAGGAGGAGGTATTTTCCTCACAGGGAAATTGAGCTTCTCTTATCTGTTTTTATTGATCGGGAGCTGCTGAATTGGGCCATGTTCTTTACAGGCAAACATTGGTAGAGAAATTGGTCATTTAAAGTTAAAATGATATCAGTTTGATTCTATTTATTGTCTTCTATTTGTTGTGCTTCTGGTTTTACTATGCACAGTCCATTGGTGCATGTTATTCCATCTACATATTTTTTCATCAAAACATAATTACATCCCTTGTGAAAAAGAAGTACACTTCAGCACACTTCTAAATAGAGAACTTAGGTAACACCAATACTCATTAACTAGTTGCTTATTAGCATGCCTAATATTAACATATTGGCTGTTTAAAGTCATAGTAAATGGTTTGTTAATGGTGAGAATTGGACCTTAAAATAAAGTGTGACCAGAACTTATGGAAATAATATACTTTAAAAGAATATACGTAAGTGTGAACTGAGTGCAGTGTTTTCCAACACACTAATGTTAATTGCAATTAAATGAAAAAAAAAAAAGATTATTGATTAAATTAAATTGAATTAGTCAAACTTTAGAATGTTTTTTTGTCCAACTTGTAGAACTTATCTTAATATCTAATTTCATAATTACTTCTATTGTCTTTGAAATATGGTTGAAGATTACTGCTGAATGTACTGACAAGCATGGGAAACTAAAATATACTTTAAAGTAATTGCTATTGAAACTTGCGCTTCATACATTTAAATTGATTTGTAATTACATATTTGTATTGGTGAAGTTTCACTTTAGTACATTTAAATGTTAAACGTTAAATCAAATATAGAATCAAATAACAAACTACAGTTAAAATTACAATCAAGTACTTTACATGTGCTTGTATGTTAGCTGACACCTTAAAATAAGTCTACTTCTTTAAAGCATGACTTTAAAGAAATCACAATGATTTTATATGTGCTTTAAAGTAAATTTTTTAATTTGCCATTACTACAGCATGCACTTTTTAAAAGTGTTATGAAACAGTCATGAAAGTATAAGTTAAGTTTTTGTTTTTTTTTAGTACACTATGGGCCAGATTTACTAACAGCTTGCTCCAGTGCAAACCATCTTTTGGCATTAAAATATTACTGTCAGAATTTACTAAAGACGCGCAGTGAAGAATTAGCGCTGAAAAGGCATGGACGCAGTTATTCTTGCGCCTGACCTTATTGAATATGCATTTGTAGGAGTTTTCCTTTCAGACGCAAAATTTATGGGAAAATGAATCACTGAATCACGCAATGCGATTTACTAACGATTGAGCTCATTAAATTACTGGTATTTGCGCCATTATTTAACGCCCAAAAAGCATGTCTTAAAGCAGGCGGTAATTTGCGCTGCTCTTGGTAGATTGCGCTGGTCATTATAGAAATGATCTGGCTGAGTCTGTGTTCTTTAATGTGCGCATTGTCAGTAAATCACACGCGGAATTTCCCCCTCCCATCGACGCTTTTATGGAATTGCGCTCTAACGCTAATTTGCCCTGTTTAGTAAATCTGATAATTAGTAAATCTAAAAAAATAAAATTAAAATAAAAATACTAAAAAAAATAAATATTTTAAATGTATTGTTGCTTGATTATTAAAAATAAATGAAAACCCATCATAAATTTTACTTTTTAATAGCCGTTATTGGAAAACATTAAGCCATACTAACCAATACAACCTTGACCCATCTGGAGACCACTTTGCACGCTCCAGTCTTTTTTTGTCTGTTTTACACAGAAATATGTTACATTCCTGAACTAAACTGGTTGGTGAATGACGCTTCATTCATTCTCTCCTCACAGGCAATGTGCATGTCTGTGCATAAAAAGGCCCCAGGCAGGTAATGTTGCTTTAATGCTTTTGAAAGGCGGGTAAAATCAGTTTCACACACAATACCACTTTCAAAGATAAAAATACTGAGAGGATGTTTAAAATACCACTTATTTTTACCGCTCACATTCCACTCAGCAAATTACAGCAGGGATCATTCAAACCCTTTTTAAAAATAACCTATTGACGTTCAACTGACGTAACAGACAACTTTCACTCTCTCGGCCCAGCTGTCATTAATACCAGGGCTTTAGATGATAAAAGACGACATTTGTAAAAGGGAGTGTTTGTTTTCATGCTTCAGGCTACAGCATCTCGTCTTGAAGGCTCTGTGTTACATAAAGACAATGTCGTTAGCACAGATACATTTTCTCAAGTGCATAGACATTGTTTTGGAGCATTCTTGCTAAATGCAAAGCTTCATTTTCCCAGGCCTTCAACAATAAGTGGATTCCTGTGGTGCAGAGCACAATAAAACCCTCTTCGATGTTGTTGAAACCTAATCTGCTCTCTTGAACCAGAAACGAGCTCAGACATTGCAACCGTGGAGAGACCCCCTCCTGTTTCCAACAGTCTCACATGACAGGAGGAAAAAGAGGTTTGATCATGTTCACAAGCATGTTGAACAAAGTATATGTGTAGCAGCATGCTGGTCAGATACAGCTGATATGGCCAGCCAGACCTCTGTCGGAAAACTTCAGACTCTTTGAAGGATGTGTGACTGTCGTTTATAAAGTGTCACAGTCAGCATGAGTCTCGCTCTCACTTCTGGCTTTGATGACCTGAGTTATATTTAGACATTTATAGATAACCTAGTCCTACCCTGCAGCTTTACAAGATTGTCATGTTATTGGAAGTAAGTCAGTTTAGTGTTCTGGTTTATTGGTTAAAGGCATTTACATTTACTTGCAACTCAAGTAAGGTCTTCGGTTTGTGTTAAATTCAAAATCAAGTTTAAAAATAACTTTTTGCATTCAAGAGAAATGTGTCATTAAATGCTTTAAAGTCTATGAAATTTTGCATAGATACAGTTGAAGTCAAAATTTACATACATCTTGCAGAATCTACAAAATGTTAATTATTTTACCAAAATAAGAGGGATCATGCAAAATGCATGCTATTTTTTATTTATTACTGACCTGAATCAGATATTTCACGTAAAAGATAGTCCACAAGAGAAAATAATAGCTGAATTTATAAAAATGACCCTGTTCAAAAGTTTACATACGCTTGATTCTTAATACTGCGTTGTTACCTGAATGATCCACAACTGTGTTTTTTTTTTTTGTTTTTTTTTGTTTAGTGATAGTTGTTCATGAGTCCCTTGTTTGTCCTGAACAGTTAAACTGCCCTCTGTTCTTCAGAAAAATCAGGTACCTTCAGGTCCCACAAATTCTTTGGTTTTTCAGCATTTTTGTGTATTTTAACACTTTCCGACAATGACTGTATGATTTTGAGATCCATCTTTTCACACTGAGGACAACTGAAAGACTCATATGCAACTATTACAGAAGGTTCAAAAGCTCACTGATGCTCCAGAAGGAAAAACTATGCATTAAGAGCCAGGGGTGTAAACTTTTGAACAGTATGAAGATGTGTACATTTTTCTTATTTTGCCTATATATATATATATATATATATATATATACTTTTTTTTTTTTTTAGTACTGCCCCTCAGAAGCTACATGTTTCCCAAAAGACAAAATAAGTGAAATTTACCCTGATCTTCAAATTCAAAAAGATTTCACCCTCCGGCGCCTAAAGCATTGTGTCATTGTTGGAAAGGGTTCAAATACACAAAAAATGCTGAAAGACCACAAAATTTGTGCGACCAGAAGGATTTTTCTGTTTAACTGTTCTGCAGTTTCTGCAGTTTAACTGTTCAGGACAAACAAGGGACTCATGAAAGATAGTTTAAAGAATGTTGGTAACCAAACCGTTTCGGTTCCCATTTACTTCCATTGGACCCGAAACTATTCAGTTACCAACATTTGATCACACTTTATTTTAAGGTCCAATTCTTGCCATTAACAATCCATTAGATATGACTTTTGCCTCAATAAACTCCTAATTTGCTGCTTATTAATAGTTATTAAGGTAATTAAGTTTAGGTATTGGGTAGGATTAGGAAAATGGTCATGCAGAATATGGGCTCTATGTACTAATAAACAGCCAATATGTTAATAACAGGCATGTTAATAAGCAACCAGTTTATAGTGAGAATTGGTCCCTATACTAAAGTGTTACCCAGCATTCTTTTGTGTGTGTGTGTGTGTGTGTGTGTGTGTGTGTGTGTGTGTGTGTGTGTGTTTAGCATAAGAAAGAAAGTCATATAGGTTTAGAACAACATGAAGATGAGTAAATGATGACAGTAAATATCAGTTAATCCCTTTCTTCCATTATATAACACTCACACAGATGTTTTCAACACCAAGACTGTCACACAATATCTAGTAGCCCTACAATTCTCCAATAGGTATATGTATATCCTTTTTCTTAAAGTTATTTGTGTTAAACCTCTGGAACAGTCAGCAGACCGAAGTCCAGTTGATGGATGGGTGAAATCCTGCCCTATATCCATGGGTTCCCCTTCCTGAATCCTGCAAATATTATCAACTTTCACAGACACAGTTTTAGAGTCTGCACTGAAACACTCAACTCGGTAAGATATGAAATGACCTTGAAGGTCACTGTCAAAAACAGCTTGGTAATTAAATGACATCTACATGGATTTATATTGAATATACTGTATACATTTTGTTTAAATGCATTAAATACATTAAAGAATGTGTTATCGTGAGCAGCAAAACAGCATATAAGAATGAATTCTGAAAGGTCATGTGACACTGAAGACTGGAGTAATGATGCTGAAAATTCAGCATTGCATTACAGGAATAAATTACATTTAAAAAAAAATTTATATATATATAAAATATATATATACTTTATTACATAGAATACAGTTTATGTATATGATTAGGATTGTTTTTTTACATGACACAATATTGGTATACTCAAACTTCTTTCCATGCACACATACAGTACATGAGAAAAGCCTGTTACTATAAGCATTTTACGAGCGCTACCTTTCCTGTGCTCATGGTCATGTGAGCTTCTTCTCAGCACATTCCTTGTGCTATTAATTATACCGACTGTAAAGAGTCACATGAGCTCTCTTATCCTGATACTCACAGGAAGGGCCTTACATAATCACTCACAATAGTACAAAACTTGAGTATACTTCAGATTGGAGTTTTTTGAGCACGTGGGACCCTGTCCACAGTCATGTGCCACAGGAGTGTTTGCACCTGTAAGGTCTACTCTGTTTTAAGTCAGTAAAGCTCATTAGTTGAATTGTAATCTCTTCTGCAACTCCTTAAGTTAATGCATATTTAATACAGACTCATCAATGTGGGAAACTCTTGCATTGTCTTTTACTATAGCAGCAGTGATTCTAGCCAAACACATTCAGTAATGGGGATCCCATATGCTGTTTCACATTGCACATGCTGTGACCCAATGCTCTGCACTAAGTCAAGTAACAAACAAGGCGGATGATGTATTTATCTATTGAGGACATGTTGCATGCTTCTTTCATATGCATATATTTGCGCAAATGGTTCATTTAGTGTAAATAGGAAAACATATGTATGTATCTTTATGCAGTGGAGTCCGAAAATTTAACACTACTAGTGAAAATACTTTTTTTTTTTTTTGCTTTTCATAAAAGTAGTATGATTGAATAGTTTATTCTTTAGAACAGAAAAATTTGCTTTAGTGTTTAATTTATTTTTATAGTTATATTTTTTATAGTTATTTTTATAGTTATTTTTTTTATATATATTTTTGTACTTATTTTTGTGTTACATTCTGGATCAAACTGACTCTACGTGAATCTTGCATTGAGTCCAATCCAAAAATCACACCATGAAAAAAGTAAAACCTGAATATTAATACTTCTCACACATTACAAAATAAGTAAACATGTTGGTAACACAAGTAAACATTTTGATTTTTAAAATGGTTAAACTGGTTAAAAACAGCTGTTTTTTTTTTTTTTTAATTTGTATGCTATTTGTTTATTTATGTATTTGCTTACTTACACTTATTTACCTAAATAAAGCATATGGCAAATGCATAAATGTAAATACCTTCAAGGTGTAACTGGGAAACTAACAAACTACACTAACTAATAAAATAGCCAAATATATTATTTTCTTTCTTTCTTTCTTTCTTTCTTTCTTTCTTTCTTTCCATTTGCAGGTCAAGCTGTCCTACTAACATCACAATTGTAATAGAAATTTCATACATATTCCACAACAAATTTTGTTGAATACTGCACCTTGGCCCCAAATTGGCCCAAAAGATAAAGAATGAA
Source organism: Tor tambroides (assembly GCA_021397915.2). Lineage (NCBI taxonomy): Eukaryota > Metazoa > Chordata > Actinopteri > Cypriniformes > Cyprinidae > Tor > Tor tambroides. The sequence goes on from JAFVLL020015392.1 coordinate 81,687, forward strand.
TGAATGAATGAATGAATGAATGAATGAATCAACGAATCTATATATTTATTTATCTATCTATCTATCATTAAATACTTATGATCATTTAATCTTAAGTTAAACATTTCTAAATGAATAATGAATTTAATATCCCCCTTTTTTACTTGAGTTGCATGAACAAATACCTGATGATCATATTGATGCCTGATTTGAGAATGAAGCATTTTGTGCTTCAGTCGGAACAAGAACATCTGACCATCTATACAAGGGAGTTCACATGCTCAATGTCACAAAGGAATTTGCTTAGTGACCTAGAAATACAGTATTAAAAAATAAACGGCCAGTTTCTGCATCAACAGGATTCAATGAACTGCAAAGGATTACGGTTTTTAATCTTACAGATTAGCTTTAAATGGTTGGGTTGTTTTTGACCTATTCTGGGAGTGTTTGTTGAACCTTAATATGCAATCACGTTTACCAACATGCAGTGTAGAGGTTTACATTACAGAAAGCTGTGCTGTGGCATTTGCTGTGTCAGTCAGTGGTGTCTGTGTGATATTTAAACCAGCCTACAGTAAGTGTGTTTGTGAGATGCAGTGCTGGCAGTCGTCTGTGACTGCATTCCCCTACAGCAGCAGGAGATTTTCCAGTGGACTTCAGAGCGCTCTCACGCTCACATAAATGCACACATTTCTGGTCACATGATTCAGAACACACACAGCACAGAAATACAGTTTGGTTTAAAATATAATGAACACCTACAGTGGCCCAAAATATATCACACAAGAAGCTTGTTAGCATGTTTAAGTGTTGCTTAAAGGAAGAGTTCATCCAAAATTTGCTGAAAATATACTCACCCTCAGCCCCTTCAAGATGAGTTTGTTTCTTCATGGGAACATATTTGGAGAATTTTAGCATTAAACCACTTGCTCACCAATGGATCGTCTGCAGTGAATGGGTGCCGTCAGAATGAGAGTCCAAACAGCTGATAAAAACATCACAATAATCCACAAGTAGTCCACACCACTCCAGTCCATCAATTAACATCTAGTGAAGTGAAAAGCTCAAGGCTTGTAAAAATCAAATCCATTTTTAAGAAGTTTTGAGTTAAAACTGTTGCTTCCAACTAAAATAGTCCTCTAGCCATAATATTAATTTCTCTAAAAAAGCCTTGTCTGAACCAGGTGAGAAAAAGCACCATTTACAAGCAATTGTTCAAAATAGTTCTAAACAAATATTTTAATGTTTTTATAAGCTGTTTGGACTCTCATTCTGACGGCACCCATTCACTGCAGAGGATACATTGGTGAGCAAGTGATTTAATGATGCTAAATTTCTCCAAATCTGTTCCAATGAACAAACAAACTTATCTACATCTTGGATAGCCTGAGGATGAGTAAATTGTCAGCAAATTGTCATTTTTGAGTGGATTATTGCTTTAAGTGTCCTTGTACTTTGGGTTGCTTTATGTATATTCATATTAATGCACACAAATGTATTATACACTCATACAGTATAGGCTCTGTATCATTTTATACCTCCATCTGGACAGTTAAATAGATGGATGAAGTGGCTGTGGAATTACAGTCTCCGTCAATGGGATTACAAAGGATTATTCCATCTTCATTGAGAACCTATCAGATTAATCATGACACGAAATCTTCATTCAGAAAAACAGAAATTACAAAAAAAAAAAAAAACTGAAAAGTCTTTAACAAACAGATTAGAGCTACATTACCTATAGTGTTAAAGGGGCATTTACACACTGTAAATACATTTTCACACATCTTGAAGCTCCTTCCAAAGGATGAGTGAAGTGATAGAAGATGAATGAACGACAGACAGGAGATCACATGATAGATGTTATTCCTACATGAACAGACGACTTCAGGTGAGGGGATTCAGGGGATATGGAATATTGTGTCCCAGAAGACAAATCACAACCAACATCTGGATGCCACATGATGATCCTATAAAGAAGATTAAATCTCTGACACATTTTAGGAAATATTATCAGTACTGTGCATTAATCATATCTTAAAATATAATTTTGCTCATCATTGTTTATCTTTTTGGAAGCAGTTTACAAATTTAACATATGCTGGATTTTTACTCTAATTCTTTATTACACTGCAAACACCTATACTTTTTTATCCTTGTAGTGAAAACTTTGCCTGCATGAAGGGTGAATTAACTAATGCATTTTATGTAAGGTTAGAATGAATGGAATATATATGTTGCCTAGCAACTAGAAGTTAAATTTGCAATATTCAAAACATCAGCTCTGCCACCTCATTTGAGCTAGACACTTAAATTTCACATGAGAGTGCCTCTCCTCATGGAGAACACATTTGAAGTCCTTGAGGACCTATTTCAACATTAATTTCAACATGGCATGTTTGAATTTAATTTTGTATTTTTTTTTGGCAAAAGCCCAAGTTCTTCTTCTAACTTTTCTTCCTAAACTCTTAAAAATAAAGGTTCTTTATTGGCCTCTATGGTTCCACGAACCACCTTTAACATCCATGAAATCTTTTGAGGTTCTTTAAAGTAAAAAAGGGTTCTGTATTAGATTTTTACAATGTTTCTCTCTCTCACACACACACACACACACACACACACACACAAAGTTCTTGAGAACTGTTCACTGAAATGTTCTTTTTGGGAACCCAAAATGATTATTCTATGGAATCTCTACGAAAACACCCATTTGGAACTATTATTATTAAGATTGTATACTTGCTGTATTCTTCACAAATCCAGTATTATTAAGAACTAATTTTAGTATGCAGTATTTTGCTATTATGCCACTCATTGTTTGTATTTACCCTGCTAAAATAGATGTCTCACTGGCGGAGCCTTTTGCGGACGTGCATTACGAAAATCGGCCTGTTGATCTGTTTTCATTATTTTCTATATTTAATACTAATAATAGCTTTGTCGCCCGTGGAGGGGTCTTTAGACAGCTGGTGTTGTGAATGCTCCTCTCTGCTTGTTTTTAATGGCATGTGTTGTTTCCGAAGTTCATTCTTGACACAACAGGTCAGTCTTTTCCCTTGGTGGATCTGTGAGAACCTGTCAGTTGGAGAGCCCTTGTTCAATCCTGTTGAAACCTGAAATCTGCGCTGTCATAAGATGGAGGAATGAGGTTCACAGATGTTCACAGTCTGCTACAATCTTTTGTCATCTCTATGGGCACTTTCATCGTGGGTTCATTCACTGATTCTAAATGAGATCAGATAGTTTTACAAAGCCAGACTTCTCACCCTATCAATTTACTAATTTATTACTTTATTGTTAGATTACAAAGTTTGGTCCATGTTGTAGTTTAATCTAGCTGAGAACTGTCCAGATAGGATGGAAGTGACTCTCAGCCTCAAATGTCAATCCAATGGGCCTCCCACAGTCCGTTCACTGACCGTCTAATGCGTATTGCACATGAAACAGGAAATCACTTTTGTAAACTGAAAACCGCAAGCTAGAATCACACTAACAGATATGCAACTTTCAGGAGTTACAATGGTTTTTAACCAACCCAGACTCATTGGAAAAAATGTACCAGTGGCAACATTTCTGCGAAATATTATTATACGAAATATATTATATCGCTTCTTGAACATTTTGCAACACTTTCAAAGTGAAATGTCCAGGGAGTGGTGCTAAAAGCATGTTCAGTTTTATACAAAACTGCCTACATTTATTGCATTGGTCACTGTATGTGTTGCAGCAGTTTGAAAATGAAATTTCCAATTATTGGAGCTAAATAGACAATGCTTTGTCTGTTGCATTTTAAAGTATGTACCACCTACACTTAACCTAACCGACAGTGTTAACAAAAGAAAACATGAGATAAAAATGCAATTGTTCAAGCAAGCACGCCATTTTAGTTTGTCTCTACATGTCTCTGAGCTCTTTTATCATGACTCCCCTACTGAAAAAAAAAACTAAAATGTATTTGAAATACATTTATTTTGTGCTAAGTATACTAATATAAGTATACATTTACATATTTATGTGCTTAATAAAAATACCATGCAATTGTACTTTTGGTATATTAAACTGGTATACTTAGGGCTGGTTTCACAGACAGGGTTTAGACTAAGCCAGGATTAGGCCATAGTTCAATTAGGACATTTAAGTAATTTTTATAAACGTGCCTTAGAAAAAAACACTACTGGTGTCCATCTTGAGACAAAACAAATGCATTGATATATTTTAAGGTCAATCAGTGCAAGTTTCTTTCAGTTGAAACAGCTCGGACTTATATTTTAGCCTGGGACTAGGCTTCAGCCTTGTCTGTGAAACCGGAGGTTAAAGTCTGCTAAATATGTAATTTTGCACTTAATGAACTTCAACTGTGTGGAAGTAGTGCTGAGGTCCAACTAAAGATATACTGAAGTATATTTGATTGTGCTAAAGTTGAACTATTGCAAGTATATTTCAGGTATACTTTAAATGTCTGACATTTAAAGACTGACACAGGCAAAAAAAACAAGTGCACTTCCACAATGTACTTAATCTGCTCCATTTTCACACACTAATTTTGTATTTAATATACTAAAAATTATTCTTTAGTACTTTTAATCTTTACAACATCTAAGTGTACTCAAATGTGCTATTTTGAGACACCATGAATATGAAGTAAAATGTACTTTTAACATACTATCTCTGTATAAAAACAATTCATTTAGTTACCACCTGTAGTACACTTGAACCCACTATGTATGTATGAAAGATGGGTTCAACTCTACTACAAGTGGTAACTAAATACATTCACAGGACTCGTACCTTTGCACTTTGAATCACAAATGCAGTGCTGTACCAGGTGAGCTACCATGCTGTACCAGCCATAGATATGGCACTAATTATGTGATGTACATGTCAAAATGTATTCATTTACAAATTAAATGTTTTGAGCTCATAACATAGTTTGTGCAAGGAGCTGTATATATATTTGTTCTACAATATTCTATTCCTGTAATCATGGTTTGCGTAAAGTTCTGACTCTCAGCCGATCCAGATCTACCTAGGAATACGACGCCTATCACTTCTTGCTTATATAAGGTCCATTCTGTATTATTCAGCAGCTTATTGCTTTGCTCAGGAGGTAAATACCCTTCTCCATCCCCAGCTCCTCCTTCCATCCAAGGTCAGGACTTGGCATTCTGATCCTCTGAATCATGTTGTTACATTAAATTGTCACTTAGAACATTAATGATATCTGCTACATTTATGGTTCTGTTATGTTTACCCTATTGCTGCTCTCCCTGCTCCTATCCATGCTAGGCTGCATGGATGGGTAGTGAGTGTTTGCCCAGGACAGAACCATACCGCCAATCCAAACCATATGCTAACTGTCATTTTTGAGGACAGAGGTCCTGACAGAATAGATGTTGCTGGTGTTTTACTGCCACTAGTCATCATTTCAGCTGGAAATGCAGTGAATTGAATGTGACAATTTGTACAGTATGTGACAAAACGAGTTTCGCAGAAACAAAACAAACAAAAGCTATAGGGACTTTTTTTTCCAACAGAGCTTTGTTGATTTTATCAGTCCACAGGAAACAACGTTGTGTTTGAAAAGTTTTAGGTTGACATTATGAACACTTGGAGGAAGAACTATTCATGTGATGTGTCATGCTTACTGATTACCAATTATTTGCCATTGTGATAAATCCTTACCTTGGAAATGTTGACAGTATCATAAATTTTTGGTCACTGCTGCAGTGTGACTGCTCCTATGATGAAGAACCAATAAGAGCACAGAAATTGATGGCGCGTTCCCTCTTTTCAAGCCACAGCTCACTAAAGACACTTCAATGCTCTTTTTATGAAGGCAAAAGATTGCCAGGATAATTGAAAAGGCTAACTTGTGTTTTGTGCATTTCATTATAAATCAAGATGTCAGATTGGACGTGGGTGGTCCAAATTCCTCCTTTGTATGTCACTTTTGTTAAAAGTTCCTGTTAAATGCTGTAAATAAGTGTTAAAATGAACAATTCCTGGACTGAAAAATGCATATATCTGATCTGTTTCTCATGTTGCACTTTTCAACATGGCCTGAATATGTGCCACCCTTACTGACAAGCTTTGTGTTGTTCATGAATGTCCATCTGTACAGCAGGTTGGTTATAAACCATCAGGTCCAGGCAATGACCCCTGCTGAATTTGCTGTAGATGTGTCTGTGTATGAATGGTTCGGGCGACTGGGACTTGCAGGCAAATGGAAAGCCCCTAGTCTGGTTACCATGGTTACTGGTGGCTCACCTGCTGTCTGATGTGGAGGTTCCAGCAAATGGATTTAGCGGCTGTGACTCGATCCCCACTTAACCTGAATCTCCTTTGTGCTCTTGCACAGAGGGTCGAAAGTCAACTGTGTCTCTGGGCTCATTCAAACGCACAACCAAGGAGTCGTTCAGGATGTATTTCACTCTTGGGACACATTTTTAGAAGTTAAAATATTTTAACCTAATATGATTTCTTAAAAAGTGGCACTCATGGCGTGAGATGAAAAAAGAAAAATGTGGCGCAAAGGTCAAAGACATCCACAAAAAAGCAATTAAAGGGATAGTTCACCTAGAAATGGGTCATTTACCATTTACTCACCCTCATGTTCCACTTATATAACTTTCTTTCTTCTGTGGAACATAAAATGGACAAAAAGAAACATTTACTAAAGTATCTTCTTGTATATAAGAAACTCATATACTGTAGGTTTGAAATGACATAGGTGAGTAAATGATGACTGAATTTTCATTTTTGGCTCAACTATTCTTTTGACATACAAAATAGACCAGATATGCTGAAGGTGCTGTTACTCAACAAAAAAGTAAATGAGAGGAACAATTTGAAAGCAAACAAACTTAAGAGAATAATTAATTAAAGTAACATGAAAGAACTTGGAAAGGCTGTGACGATTATGCAATATCAAGCCAGTGGAAACTGAATGCTTACAATACTTTGCTTGTACTGTGATCTTCATAAATCTTAATAAGGTCAACTGAGGCCACTACAAAGATGGCCAAATTTATTGTAATGAAATGTTTCTTTTCTTGTCAGTGTATGATAATTGTTATTTACATGATGGCAGTATGAGGAATGAACACACTGTACTTTCACCATCAGAGTGCTGAGAAAGAAACGCTAAGAATATTCAGAACATGCAACTGAACGCAGAGGTAGGAGCGCCGATATAGTGAGATCAAATCAGATTAGTCTGTAGGGTAATTCTGATATCTGACATGCCCCTCAGGGAAAGTGACTTTGTCTGGTAGATCATGTCTAGCCATCTCAAATGTGCTGTGTGAAGTGGTTTCAATGTTAAATGCTAGTTATGTGTCTGCAGGTTTATTAAACTATAAATAAAACTAAAATCATGAAAAAAGAAATGAAATATAGTAAAGTATACTGAAATAATACTGTATAATGCCTGGCAATAGTTTGGAATCAACTTTTTTTTCATGTTTTTGAAAATAAATATTTGAAAATATATATTTTTTTAAATCAATAATGCAGTAAACCAGTAATACTGCAAAATATTATTGCAATTTAAAATATTGTTTTTCTATTTTAATATATGTTAAAATGTAATTTATTCCTGTGATGCAAAACTGAATTTTCAGCATCCATTACTCCAGTCTTTAGAAATATTTATTATTATTAGCAATGTTTTTTCCCCCCATGGTTTCTACAAAAATATTAAGTTTTCAACTTAATAATAAGCATCATTATTAATAATTAAGCACCAATAATAATCACGTGACAATAAAGTCTGGAGTAATGGCTGCTGAAAATTCTGCTTTGCTTTTAAAATTATATTTTAAAAGATATTCAAATCGAAATCTACTTAAAATCTAATCTTTTTTTAATGCAATAAAACTTCAACATATTACTATTTTAATGCATTTTTGATCAAATAAATGCAGCCTTGGTGAACATAAGAGACTCTTTTTGGCCTGTACTGAAAATAAATAAATAAATAAACAAATAAAAACCCTTTATGAAAAATTACAAAAAAAAAAAAAAAAAAATTCTAACATTTTATTTCAGCTAGTTATCTAGGAAACATTTCTTTCTCATTTTCATTTAGCTTACATTTATATACTAAAATAACTAAAACTTAAACTGAAAAAAAAAACTGGACATGTGTAACTAGTGTTAAAATGTCACATGCTGGAATTTCTCCTGTCAGCTCTTTGAAGTGAGGAGTTTTGTGGAAAACAGAGCTTTAGCATAGTGCCTGCAAAACTTGTGGGAAAACGTGCCAAACCCCTGCCTGAGTCACAAGCACATGTAATGCACTCCTGGTGTTTGTCTGCACACAGGCTGCCTGACAAAAAGCAGTTGTAACTGGACTGTGCCTCAATTGCTCTGCTAAATTATAGCTTTATCCACTGTGCAGTAATTGTGATGCAGATGTGAGGAGACAGACTGGCAGGGGACTTGATACAGGTTGTACTGAACAGATACAGTCAGACAGCCACAGAAGAGAAGTCTGAGTACTTAAAATGACCATCTGACTGGAATTAAAATCTGCATTAACTCATGGCAAGGCTCTACATAGACAAAAAATCATAAACTAAATAAGCAAGCATCTAGTTCGCTACAAAATTAAATGCATCAAATGAAAATATAAAGATCTCCCTGGTATCTATAGAACACTATAGAATCAGCAGTTTAGCACAACCAAACACTCTCTCATTTTCTTCATAGAGTAATTTCTTCAAACATAATTGAAATTGAAAGTGCTAATTTGCAAATTGCATTTTTTAAACTGGGATGACACAAAACATATCTTATTTACGTTTGTGGTTGAAAATAGGCCTGTTTTCTATCTAATCTGACTTCTACACATTGATAAAGGGCTTTAAACTAAACTAGGGAACATATCAATTTAAAAGCACAACCTCCTACTATGTTTATCTAGAACAAGATTTTGGATCATACAGTGAATCATAAGAAGCATGAGGTGAATATTAAGAGCAAGTATAATTACAGTCATATTCACTTATCAAAGCACAGCAGAATGTTCATCACTGATAACATGCTGACAGTCATACTTCATTAACTCTCAAAACATTCTGTCCCGAAGAGAAATACTGCAATGGCAGAATGTTCTGGAGTCAGAAGTGATTGCAACAACCACCTCCTTTAAAGCACCATTGGACAGAACATTCTGATCTGTAGAAGCACAGACGCTTCCATGTGAAAAGTAGTGTGCTTAATTGCATTGAATGTTCACTTCAATGTACTTCAACTCTTAAAGGATTATTTCACTTCCAGAATGAAAATCTTTTGGTAATTTACTCACCCCCATGTCATCCAAGATCTTCACGTCTTTCTGTCTTCAGTCACAAAGAAATTAAAGGTTTTGAGGAAAACATTCCAGGATTTTTCTCCATATAGTGGACTTCAATGGGGCCAATGGGTTGAAGGTCCAAATTGCAGTTTCAGTGTAGCTTCAAAGGGCTCTACACAATCCCAGCCGAGGAATACGGGTCCTATCTAGCGAAAAAAAAAGTATATTCTTTTTAACCACAAATGCTCGTCTCGCACTAGCTCTGTGATGCGCATCCACGTCTTCACGCATTGTGTAATCATGTTGGAAAGGTCACACGCGGCTAGTTCTTCGCCTGTGTAATTCGGTTCAAAAAGGTAATGTAGGGTGAAAAATTCCATCTCATTTTGTCCTCCAACTTCAAAATTGTCCGACATTGTTGTTTTATCTTTTTTTGCAAAGGGCGTTTGACTTTCTTTGTACATTCGCTTTGTAAACACTGGGTCGGTTCTTCTGCCTACGTCATGAGTGATCTTTCCAAAGTAACTACATAATATGTGAGGTCGAGCTAGTGCAAGACAAGCATTCATGGTCAAAAAGTATGTAAATTTGTATTTTTCTTAGAAAACAACCAATTGCTTCGCTAGATAAAGCCCTTATTCCTTGGCTGGGATCGTGTAGAGCCCTGCACTGAAACTGTGGTTTGGACCTTCACCCCACTGGCCACAACTGAAGTCCACTATATGGAGAAAAGTCCTGGAATGTTTTACTCAAAAACCCTAATTTCTTTTTTACTAAAGAAATTTTACTTACCTTCAGGCCACCCAAGATGTAGATATCTTTTTGCATCAGTAGAACAGTAAAGAAGGTTTTCAGCTAAACCCATAATCCTTGGTGATTCATAAAATGCAAGTTAATGGCTACCGTCATTTTGAGAGTCAAAAAAAGCATATACAGCAACACAGAATTAATACCTGTGGCTCCTTATGATATACTGAGGTCTTATGAAGTGCAACAATCAATCTGTGCAAGAAACTGAACATTATTTACAACAAAATCCAGAGCCTTGGGTAAATGGGGAAGACTAATTCTTTTGGACAGTTCATTTCTGGTTCAAATAACTGAATCACCAGTTAGTATGTTCTCTTTTTCTAGTTAAATGTGCAGAGCCAGTAACAAAAATAGCTTTAATTAAGTGATTTGAAGGTTGATTCCTTTCCAAAATAAATAAATAAATCTGACCAACTCGACTCAGAAACATTGCCTCAATCAATGGCATGACTTTGGGGCGGGACTATCTGTGCTGACCAATAGAATATGGGGAATGTTTTGAAAATTACATACTTTGAAAAAGCTCCCTTGACAAAATGAGCCTCACAACATGCATAACTAATATTGTATTAAGGCTTTAGTGTTCTTCAATGATCAAAGAACGATCTATTGCTGACCATTTAACCTCCATGTCATGTCTGAGAAGCCCAGACGGTCAGTTCACCTGGGCGCACACATGCTGTGTCACGGTACAGTGTGTCATGTGATAATTCCATTACACAGGGATCGGGCCTCCACAAATAACCTGGATTTATCCAGTCAGCTGACCTACAGACGGGGAGGAGACTAGAGGGAAGATAATAAGCCTGGGAAAGAGATGGATGAACGAATGGAACGATGGCGCTAAGGAGTGGAAATAAGATGGCTTGAAGAAGAAGGATTAGGCCAGTGACACTGTCACACTTGAGCAGAACATCCAGCAGCCGGCGGCAGTACATGAGACCTGAGTCATCAGGCCGCTAGCAGGAGGAACGAAGCGGGTATTACTGCGTGACTAACAGGCCAGGAAGATGACACTGCAAATACAACTCCTCCATGACGCCACACATGCAGTCCAGTGATCACCTTCAGTACATAATATTAATACAGGCAAACCAAACATTGTTCATGTATTAGTGCACAGTACAGTTCAGGATAGCTTGATGGGAAATTTATTGATCAGAGATTGTGGTTTCACAGCCACATGAAAAGATACTATAGTAATGTATAATAAATACTATAGTGTTTATGAATCATACTATAGTAAAGTGTATTATACTGTACATATTATAGTATTTACAACACTTTGTTAATGAATGCTACAGCATACTGTAGTATTAACCAGTGAACTGATAAACTGTAATAAATACTGTAGTATACTTTAGTTTTTACTACAGTAAACGACAGTGTATTGTAATATAATATACCCTGTAGTTGTAGAAAACTTAGTACAGTATTGGGTAAAGTTATTTGTTTAAGTTGTTATATTACCACAGCAACTATAGAATTACCACAACAAATTAATTCAAGTACTTTACTATAGTATGGTTTAAAAACACTATAGTATTTACTATAAATTACTATAGTATTTTTTCATGTGGGAGTACAGCTGACTAAATGAAGTTCTCAGCTATATTTCATTAAAAGTATCAATTTCATCAGAGATTTTTCTTTTACACAATTGTTTGCTTAAAGTAAGAATGTAGAGCTTTAAAAATAGCGCAGATAATGTGAAAAATGTTGAATGAACTGAAGACTTTTGTATCTTGGTGAAAACTATCGGTGAAAACTAAAAAAATGAATGCACACTTGCAGTGTATTTCAAACTTTTAAAGTATATTTAAAAATCTGTACTTGAAGATAATATAACACTATTGAAGACACAAACAAACAAACAAATAAATAAATAAATAAATAAATGTATTTGAAGAACATTTATTTCATGCTAAGTATAATATAAATATATTTACATTTTTATGTGCTTAATAAAAACACCCTGCAGTTGTACTTTTACTAAACTGGTATACTTAAAGTCTGCTAAATTGGAACAACTAATTTTGTGCTTAATGCACTTTAACTGTGTGCAAGTAGTGCTGAGGTCCAACTAAAGATATTCTGAAGTATATTTGATTGTGCTAAAGTGGAACTATTGCAAGTATACTTCAGGTACACTTTAAATATCTTTCATTTAAAGAGTGATATTATACAGAGACCATATAGTCCTTATTAATAGTAATATTAAAACACATTTTAGGCATATATTTAGAAATGTGCATTGTGCAATAAAAAATACTCCAAATAAAGTTTAATTATTATTTTATCAGCAAGTCTTAAGTGATATGTTAATAAATATGTTAATGGATTTAAAGTATATAACTATACAACTAGTATACTTAATATGAAGTAAATACATTTTAAATAAATTATGGCATAGGTTTTTTTTTCAGGGAATATTACTTTGATGTGTTGACTAACATACTAAAGCACATAAAGTACTTGATTAAATTTTTAACTGTACTGTTTTATTCAATATCATATGTTACGTTTAAGTTAACATTTAAATGTGCTAAATTACAACTTAATCATTACAAATGTAACACACATTTTTTTAATAGAAATGGCATTGAATTATAGTTTAAAATAAATGTATTCAGCAGTAGGCCCACTAACTATATTTCAGAGACAATAGAAGTAATTATACAATGACATATGTGACCCTGGAGCACAAAACCAGTCTTAAGTCACTGGGTTATCTTTTTAGCAATAGCCAAAAATACACTGAATGGGTCAAAATTATTGATTTTTCTTTTATGTCAAAAATCATTAGTATATTAAGTAAAGTTCATGTTCCATGAAGATTTTTTGTAAGTTTCCTACTGTAAATATATCAAAACACAATTTCTGATTAGTAATATGCATTCCTAAGAACTTAATTTGGACAACTTTAAAGGCAATTTTCTCAGTATTTTGATTTTTTTGCACCCTCAGTTTCCAGATTTTCAAATAGTTGTATCTCGGCCAAATATTATCCTATCCTAACAAACCATACATCAATGAAAAGCTTATTTATTCTGCTTCAGATGATGTATAAATCTCAATTTTGAAAAACTGACACTTATGACTGGTTTTGTGGTCCAGGGTCACATATAAAGATGTACTTAAGTCCTACTTAAGTGGGTAAAAAATACTCAAATAAGTATATGCATTTAATATGAATAAAATGTTAAAATACATTTCAACTGACATTCAGTTAGGTTTCTTAAGTTTGCATTTAAGTATGTTCTTTTAAAGTATATTATTTCTGTAATTATGATTCTTTTTTAAAAGTATGCTAAAGTGTACTTTTTTCACAAAAGTGATGCAAAACCTGTATGACATACATATAAAACCGATGCAAACCTGTATGGCATACATATAAAAGAATATACTTATTTAAAAATGTCTGTTTTTTGTCTATACAATGAAACTCAGTGATGGTTTTATCTATTGTATAGACAACAGCAGTTTAAACACTCTTCAAAATATCTTTTCTGTGTTCTAAGAAACAAAGTCATACAGGTTTGGAACGACATGAGGGTGAGTAAATGATGACAGAATGTTCATTTTTGTGTGAACACAGCAAACAGAACACAACACCACTACAAACCTGAAGCTGTGAAAGACAACAGTTATTATCAGCTAGTAACAACCAGCAGGAAAGAGAAGTGTGTGAAATGAAACCTACTAGGGCAGGGATGAACCTGACTCAAGTTTCTCTCTTGTGTGTGGCCTGCTATGACACCATGCTATGAGACCTGTGTTGTTGTTTTTGCCTCTTTTAATCTAATATACCGATAAGGTCAGCTGACTGGAATTTTATGAACTCTGATTATACGTCAATAAGACCTTAAACCGTTGATCTGAGTGTTTCAAAATCTTCCCAATGTTCTCCTGTTACACAGGCAGCTGCGTACACGACTATCACTCGATCACCTGGAGTCTGTGCTCTCTCAGGGTACTCAGTGGAAAATTTGCATCGAGATCAACATATCCCAGGTGTTCTATTGAAACTATTCAAACAAAGTTGTGGCCACAGATGTATCACTATGTAATCAGTGCTAGTTCAGTATTGTCTTGTTTCGTTTCACTATGTAATGCAGCAGTGTTTTTGAACAGAATGCACTGTAATTCAGCGAAAGACCTTAAATAAATCACTTTGCCCTAAATGAGTGTGTGTATATGTATCTTCTTGCCCTTCACACTGCGCAGCGCCGTGTTCCTCCCCCATCTTCAGCTGATGAGAGTTTGCAACACTCGCACAGTGGCATCCTTCACTGCTCTGCTTATGTAACACCACGCTAAAGCAAGTGCATTTATTCTCAGAGGTAAACACGACTTCATGAATCTCGGAGTAAACGAGTATAAGTTGTGCATCATATAACCTGCAGAGTTTAACCAGCATCTGTTTGGTTCTTGGAAAGTGACGTCTGACCTCAAGGCCAGTGCAGGGGTCAGCGGTATAAGTCCTATTGTTTGTGATGTGCGTCACTGCATTACAGCATTGTTAAACTATGCACTATACCCAGAATTCCTTTAGATGGATTACTGCTCTTAATGGCTGGCAGAGGGAGAGGGAGACAGCTGGCCAGTCAGGTCTTATCCAAGAACTATTTGAGCGCTTCATCATTTTTTGTCTACTACTGGGTCATTAGAGTCATTTGTGGAGGTCTGTTAGGGCAGTGCTTCTTAACTGATGGGTTGTGGCATAAAAATGCATCCTAGGTCTGTTTTGATATAGGGTCATGTAAGGTCAAGGATTGGGGGAAACAATGCGAAATGCAACTACACTGAAAAAAAGTGAAATGTCATTTGTTTAAAGTGCATTTCTATATCTGTTTTTCTTTTTTTCAGTTTTTCTTAAAGAAAATAACACATATTATAGAAAAATCAAAAGAAACTACTTTGGTAAATAGTAAATTTTAGATGTGCAGAACACATACTAGCTAGCTTTGCAGAAATTATTGTGGGTTTTATTAATTTTAATTGAATTTATTTTTAATTAATTTTAAGGACATAACAGAAAATTTGATAGATATTTTTAAAAGACATCGCATTAAGGTTTTTCAAAGTTGTCTTTAGTTATTTAATTTCATTAAACACTGATAAACAAAATGTTTTAGTTTCATCTACTTTCATATCATATTTTCATACTATATTAAGCTTCTGTTTATGGTGAAAGTTGTATATATATATATATATATATATATATATATATATAATTAAATAAGATAAAATAAATAAAAACTATTAAGTAACATTTTGGCTTATGGCTGATGAAAATATATTAAGTATGGTATATGGTCTTTATAATAAATAATCTTTTTACTTTACATGAATGTTTTTGTCTTTGAGAAAAAAATATTTTTGATTAATATATGAATGTATATTCATATGAATAAACATGAATAAAATAGCAAAATAAACAGACAGTTAACTCATCACAAGTTAAAAGTTTGTTTGTTTATTTATTTATATATTTATTTAAAATATGGGGCCTGTACCATGAAGCAGGTAAGTTTTAGTTTAGTTTGCACCAATCCTGGGTTTTAGGTACCATGAAAGTGGCTTGGCATTTAGCAGTGTTCATTGCTATAGTAACTTACACTCCACAGCGAACCCGCTCCGGGGAAGGTTGTGTTCTGGATTAGAGATCTTAAACTGAAACTGGACCAATCAAATGTGAGCAAAATGACACGTCTGACGCAAAAAGTCACTCCCCCAGTTTCTGTTGCTCCAAATTAAAGGTCACTAGTACTAAAACACACACACACACACACACACACACACAATGTCTGGCTTTAATGATAATTACTTAGTTATTTTGTATGATTTATATAATTATTATATGGTTTATATTATTATTAATCCATTACAAACAAGCAATTTTAGTTTAAAAGTTATTATAAATCATTTATTTTAAATGAATATTACTATATACAGATCATATATAATATAAATGAGCTGTAGAATCAATAGATAACGCTGTTTTAAAAAATGACTACATGACCTTGCACGTTCGAGTCTCTATCGCTATATATTTTCAAATGTATAAACTAACTTAAGTTTCTCTTGTGACTGCACTGATAGAGTGTCACAGATCGGTCAGGCTCACTCACTTCCCAATCACAGTGCACACCCTCACCTGGTTTTCTGATTGAGCACACCTGCACATCATCAGCACCCTCATCAGCCAGCTTTCAAAAGCACACACCTCACACCAGTTCATGGTCTGATCTCATTCATATGAAGTGGACTCACTCTATGCTATTCTAGCGCTATCTGGAAATACCTACCTTGCAGACTTACCCTTTGTGTCTCTGCTCCTCACTCCAACGTCTGTTCCAGGTGCCATATCATTGTGGATCTGATCTCTGCTCATCATATGAGGTGTGTGCTATCTCCAGTCTCCATTCCACGATCTCCTGCGACACAAGAAACAAGGTTATATTCCCCATCTATCCAAGTACTGTTCCGTTGCCCTTGATACTCACCTGCCATTCCCATCTGCTTCCGTTTCTGTCAATAAAGATACCTGTTCATTTTCTGTTCCTCTGTCTGAGTCTCCTTCCATAACAGAGCAAGGTAATTTATTTTTTGTCCTCCTTTCATGTTTCATATGACATCTAAATTTGTCATTCAATCTCTTAACCTTCAGCAAAACCTTTAGTTTTGAGTCTCGCTGGGTCTCTTGTGAGAAGTAAATCAAACTTGCTTTGTGTTGCAAGGCATGTGATTGGTTGTTCGCCACTGTCAGACGTTCATGTGAACATGCTCCACAAGCTTGGGATCAAAGCCTGTGTTGACAAAGTTGATCCGCAGCATCATGGTACCAACAAAACTGGATTGGAGTGGTTTGGTTTTGTCAACTCAACTAATCCTGTAACTCTGAATTTGTTCAGCTACCATCATGGTACAGGCCCTTGGAGTCCCAATTAAAGCAAGATAAATAAGGCAGATTACAGCATGATCCAGAATATATTAAATGTTCACTTGGTGACTGGTATATCAATCATCTGTTACGTATTTATAAAAAAAAAAAATTTTTTTTTTTTTTAAATGGTCAATGATATTCAACTTACTGTATGTTATGTTTGTGTATTATTAGGCCTATGCAGAAGTAAATCACTCTTGATATTAAAGGCATATTTGTTTACATTGGTTGCCATTTAATGTCCGATGTATGGACCTGGATCCTGATGCAAAACCAGGTGAGAACTATGTTAGACAAATTTCTAGAGGAGGACAAAGACTGGACTTCATATTGGACCAGTACAACAACCAAAATGTTGTGACAAAGACAAATGAAACAGACCAAAGTTCCTCAACATTAATTTAGAATAAGATTTTGCTTTTATTCTCCTAAATAATCAGACCTGGCATTTGCTAACAGAAGAGCAATTAAATAAGGACAGAAGTGTAGAACTGAAGAGGAGTTAGTTGGTCCATCTCCACAAGAACCTGATTTCATGACAACACTGATGTCTGTTTGTTGGCTCAGTGTGTCGTCCCGTTTTAGCTGTGCTGGCACACAGCTATGTGCTCTCATATTGCTGTGTGGCTCTCTGTGTCGTCTGATTAAAGCCCCATGTGTCAAAGTGAAACTCTTCCTCATGTTTCACATTCAAAAACACTGGACCATTGTGCTGCTGTCATCAACACACACTATCGAAGGGTGCATTTGCATAACCATTTGTAGAATAAGTGGACAAACAGTGACAGTCAGTGTGTGTACAGAGACAGAAGGCACAGATTTCTCCTGGCCACCTCCTTTATTGGCAATACTGGGGCTGACCAGCTTGACTATTAGCCCAACTGTTTTGGTTTCAGGCCTTTACACACTTTTTCTAGCTGTCATGAATATATCACAATTGAAAAACAAACACTAGTAGCCTATTCTTATTTTCTTTGTGCTTTATAAATTATATATATATTTGTCTTGGGCATCCCCGGCATCACAGTTTATATATATATATGTATGTATGTATATATATGTATGTATGTATATATATATATATATATATATATATATGTATGTATGTATGTATGTATATATATATATATATATATATATATATATGTATGTGTATATATATATATATATATATATATATATATTAATTCTGCTCTTATGGCTGGTTTACTGTGCTGTGAGACGTCGACATGATCAACAGTATTATGCTGCCCTCTAGTGTAAGAATTGAAACGACAGGATTTTTTTTCAGTTTCCATTAATCTTTATATTTGTAATGCTGACTCGAGTAAACAGTTCAGGCTAAGGATCAAAACATTTAGTCGATTTAGTTGACTTCACTGGAAACTGCATTAAATGAGATCTTGTGCAAATCTACTGAACAGTATTGTAGAAAGCCCAGCCTAAACTACTACATTTAAAAGAAATTATTTAAAATAGAAGATATTAATGCTACTCAACTGTAATATAGTGAGAAACCTCATGACATCATTCAAAAGATAACCAGAGATTAAACAAAGTTGACATGATTAATTGTCATTTGCGGACTAGCCTGAATGAAGCCAGATTATCATTCTGTATTTTGTAAATTAATATTATAATTCGGTAGGTCTGTCAATTATTAGAATTTGAAAGTCAATTAATATGAGCCAATTTTTACAAATGATTTATGAAACTCTCCTTCCTTAACCTTATGATATGTCTAAGTAATAAAAAATAAAATAATTTCATGACAAAATAGAAAACTTGTCTAGTTCTCTAATCAAATCAGCATAATTTAGAACTAAAAACTCATGCCAGCCAAGTATATGAAAATAAAAGCAATGAACTTGAGAGAGAGAGAGAATTGAGGAAGTCAAACTTACAATGCAAAACGTTTTAACAATGGTGCAGAATAATAGCCTACATGTATGTGCCATATTACTGAATTATCTCAGAGTAATGGGTTTATATAACAGATTTTAAATAGGCTACGTTACTAATATTTTATTCTTGAGTGTTGCACACTCCTGTCCAGTTGGTGGCAGTAACGCACGAGCTGGCGATAAACCCCAGAAGAAGAAAACGAGCCCCATCAACTGATGTGATTTCCGGATTTCTTTTCTTTCACTTGAGGGCTTCGGTGTTGGTGGTCGCGTTGTCTTCTCTTTTAAGGTGAGATTTGAATATCATAATGTATGTGTTACAGTATATTATTTGTTTGTAATATGATATATAAAATATTGTGCAGTGACTGTAACGTTACAATGTTGTAAGTAGTTTTTTTAGTTTGCTATGTAGTACTAAGTTAACTATTCTTGTCTGCTGCTAGAAACTGTTACA